>JACEIK010001567.1:115038-135204 GCA_018107945.1 Datura stramonium | reverse complement strand
TTAAAATTCATAGCTACGAAAAATTTTCGTCATTATTTTACAATTAAAATATATACAGCAATGGATTGTTAGTTTCGTTGCCATATTCGTCGGTGAGTTTCAATTGAAACAGTCTATCTAGGGGACAATCCCTAATTATTCGCCTCTTTCTTACCGCTTCAACACAAACACAGATCTAGAATGTCGATGATGTCTCGTATGTAGCTGTAGTTTTAGCGTGATGACGGAGTTCCGGCAACAATCAAAAGAACGACGATGTTATTCGAGTATGTAGCTGTAGTTGAGCTTCATCTTTTTCATCTAGTCGTAGCTTCATATTTATCATCTAGTTATAGTTCTAGTTGATGTCGGAGGTCCGCTTACGCTTTTTTTCTTCATTTCCAATGGTAGACTACAGTAATGTATTTCACATGGGGCAGATTTATTATTGGTCTTTATGATTTTTTGGAAGGGTATTGCAGTTTACTAGAAGTTTCCTTTCTTTTTTTTAATTTTCTATAGAAATAACATTGACAAAATCAACATGCACCATTTTGAGGATAACTACTTACAAGTTTTGTGAGTTCATTTAGGTCCAGGACCACATAAACACACGTTTTTTTTGTGTTTTTAATCTCTATTGGGTGAGTAAGCCATGAATGTGAAAGATTTTTGCTTGACTAAGCTTGCAGGTGAGATGCATCGAACGGAGTTCATCGGTGAACCGCTGGTCAGGCCCAGAGGAATGCCGGATGAATCGCCGTTTGAGGTATAAGGCTTTAGGCCACTGCCTCAAACCTGCATTTTATTGGTGCTCCGGGGGTCAAGACCGGCGAAACGCTGGCGTGGCGCCGAATGACACTATTTCCTTAGTCCACTGTATAAGACCGGCGGGTAGCCGATGCCTCACGTGTCTTCACCTACGTTCCGCCGGTGCTGCCAGCATTTACCTTCTGAACCCTTCAATTTATTTGACATCCAATTTTTATAATTTCCTGCCTTAGCTTAGAATAAGTGTTCGTTTTTACTTTTATTAAATATACAAAAAGAAATATTGTGTATGGCACTAACATGGCTCTGCAGATTATGACTTCATCTGAACAACTAAGTAAAAGGAAGACCCCAACCACATCTAAAAGCAAGGATAAGGGGAAAGCAAGGGCGACCCCAACCCCCACCAACACTAGAGAAGCTATTATTTTTTGCATGCCCGACATGGAGGGGCACTATGCTATTCGCAAGGGGCGCTCTATCATGGTAGAGAAGCACTTCGACTTGGTGGGACTGCGGGGTGACTTTCCCAACATCACAAGCACAATTCACTGACCGCTAATGGGATGTCTTTGACAATCCTCTACCAGACTTCTACACTAACCTAGTGCCCGAGTTCTATGCATCATACTAGGCCAGGCAAGAGAGCATGCATCATAAAGGCAAGGTTGATAAATTTCCCTGCCTTCCCTCAGTTATGGTGAAGGGTGTAGAAGTTGACATCACACCAGCGACCATCCATTCTTTATTTTGGGAGGATGATATTAACCCTAGGACTAAGTATGCAGCCAAAATCGCCAACAAAGAGGATACGTTCAGTTGGATTGCGCCTACCATTGCCGTTGACACACCTTTCTGGGATTCTATGGGTGGCGAGATCTCCCGCATGATTTGAAGTTTGAAGCCAAGTTGTGGCTTAATTTTATCCGCGACTGCATCATGCCCTTGAAGAATGAGCAGAGGGTAAATTTGGAGGCGCTTATCCTCATCACTTGCATCATGACAGGAATCCTCATAAACTTTGGGGAAATAGTGGCCATTCAGATAAAATAAAGGCGAGGCAAGCTGGTACCTCAATGCCCTATGATTTGCTCATATCCCAGCTTTGCCTCCGAGAAGGAGTGCCACATTTTTCGGATGAGGCCCCCAGCTCCGCTACCGGTGAGATCACTATGGATAGAAAAAGGGACGCAGATGCTTCCAAGATCAAGCAGAAGTAGCTACAAGCCTTTGAGGTCCTTGAGGATTCCACCTCTCATGGTTTAGAGCAGGCCCCTATGGCCCCCGATCTTAACATGCCACACCCTGACGCATCGGGCCAAGATTTTGGAGAAATGCTTGGTAGGAGAGCCTCACATCCTCCTAGATCCTCTTGCCCAAGCGGCCTCCAGAAGTTAGCAGAGATGAAATACTCCCATGAGAGCCAACTTAAAAAATTGGCTAAAAGTCTCCCCGAGTTGATTGTCAAAATAGTGAGACGGAGATGAAGTCCTTATTTGATGGTTTGGGAAAGCTCTGTACTCGTGTAGATGTTGTGGAGGGCGCTGCCATGTATCTTCGGGATGAAGTGAGCAAATGGAAAGGTCGGACGTCAGTGGAGGTCCCCGATATGAACGCGCTTGACGCGGCTATGGCTTCCCCTTCTACAACCCGAGGCCCCATAGACGACTTGTTTGAGGGCTTAGGGGATGATGAGGAGTATCTGGGAGATGCTGGCCATGATGAGGATGCTGAGGCCGAGGATGGTGATGATAAGGAGTGACCACTTCAGGGAGTTCTTACCCTCACTTATCTTGTATGCATACATTGGGGACAATGTGTTATTTTAGTTGGGGGTGGGATGAGTGTATCTCTTTTGTGGTCTTTTATAGTTGTTATTTGTTGGTTTTGTGCCCTTGTCAGGATTTTATTGATGATGTTGATGTTGTCCTTGTCGGGCTTTTATTTTGAAAGTTTTGATAGTTGTTGAGCCTTTTCGGGATCAAGATGAATGAAATGAGAAAATTTGTTCTTGAATTATTAGTGAAAATGATTGGGTCCTTATTTAAATTGACTAATGGTTAATGACCCAAGTTTAATTTTCGCCTTTGTGAATAGTAGTTAGTGAATAAACTCGAGTATTTTCTTTATATCACGGTTCTTTCTCGAGGAGCAATTTTTTTTCTATTGTCGAGCCGGGTGATATTTCTCAATGATAGATTGTGAGACGGCTTTCTTAAGGGAAAATGCCATGTTTTTGAGTCTTGTTGAAATTATTTTTGAGAGTTACCACCAAATTTTTTTTGTATGGCATGAGAAAAATGAATTTTGAAGAAATGAGGCATTTGAAATGAAAATTGTGGCACTCTCTTGTCATATATTGCACATTCCTTGTTTGACTTGTTGATTTACGTGCTCAGTTGTATTAAGTCATAACCTAGATGTGGTAATGCATTGTGTGAATTCCTTGGAGTGTGATGCCTTTTGTGGTGAGGCTGATTGAATGATTTCCATGCATATACGTTTGTCTACAACTTGCCCTAAGTGTGTCTCAAGGTAAAATCCTAGATGTAGCTGCACTTAGAACATGATTTTAGGCTTTGTATTGCTAGTCACTTCACCCAAAATGACCTCCTTAATGATCTTCCTTTGCTAGCCAATGTTGAGCCTTTGACCCTTATTCTTGGAAACTATATTACAAGCCCAACAACCCTTTTTAATCCCCCTCTTTGGCACCCATCCTCCCTAGTTGCTAGTGGTGAAAGAATGAAAAATAGGACTTCACACCAAAGAAATAGAGAGAGATAAGGAAATGTGTGGAAATGAAGCAAAAGTCTAAGTTTGGGGGTTTACAAGAAAAGGGAGAAATGTGAAAGCTTCAATGTGAGGTGACACCAAATTGTGAGTAAAATGAAAGAATTAGTTGGTTGAAGAATCGTGAATCATTGAAAGAGAAAGAATAGTGAAATGTGTTACCTCTTGCTTAAGTGAGGCAAAATGTGGAATCCAGAGGTGTTATAAGGGTGTCTCTTATTAAAGAAAAGATGAAGATGATAAGAAAGGAGAGATAAGGTGAAGTGATTCTCAATAATGTGATGGGATGTTACAAATGTTCACAAAAAGGAATTAGGGAAGTTCTAACCACTATAACTCATTGTTTATCCTACCTTAACCCCTAGTATTCATTATAACTCTCAAGTCCTAATTTATTTTGAGTGTAGAAACTGTACATTAGTGGCGAGTTATACAAAGGGCAAGCCTATGGGTCAAGTTGTGTGCATGAAGAATTTCTTTGTAAGAGTGAGCATTATTTTCATATTTTATAATCTCTTGTGTGTACATTGCTTGATGATAAAAAGGGTCTTTTTGTGAATGTCATCACCCCCTTTGAGAACATGCTTGCATTGGTGTAAATAAGTGATTGGGACATGAGTCTTCTGAGCTTCAAGACAAGCTTTGAATGTGAATTTGTAATGATTTGAGATGCTATGTGTGCTTGTTTTGATAAACCATGCCCCTGTTTTGAAGAATGATAATATTTGTGAATCATGCCTATTCATTGTGGTTACCTTTTGAAACTTTTCCAATATGTTTTGGGGAGTATCTTCTCTTTTCCTTGAGTCGGTGAGCATTTTTTTGGGTTGTAACAGGTTCAGTGGTCCTTGGTGCATAGACTCATATGGTATAACAGGTTGTTCCATTTACTCAGCTTTAAAGAATTGCATTACTTGAGGACGAGCAATGATTCAAGTTTGGGGGTTTGATAAGTTGGTAATTTACTAATTCATTAAGCTATTAGACATGAGTTTTTGTTTGGTTTTCAAGTCAATTAGGTGGATTTTATGCTATTTCTCCTTGATCTTTTAGGTCACGACCTGAGTCTATACCCTGGATGAGACATGGTACTTGGGGTCACAAGTAACCCAAAGTCAATCCATGGTCTATCATAACACTGGTTATCTGAGTAAAATCATAGTGGAAGCTTTACGATAATGAAAATCATTTATGAAGAAGAACTAAATCACAAAACTTTATATAACTAAAAGTCTGAATCTGTGTCTGAAAGCCATCTATATATGATGAGTTGCTGGGACAAGCCCCCAGCTAACTCTAAGCCCCCAGCTAACTCTAAGTACTGAATGAAAAATAACTGAAGGAAAAGAAACATCATCCTCGAAAGATGAGGACTCACCACTGGCACATCTGATAACCCCTGGAGAAGGTCTGCTAATAGTACTGAGACTGAGAACCTGCAGCTGTATCATAAAACGATACAACATAGAAGGTATGCATTAGTACTTTGAATGTACTGAGTAAGTGAGAGAAACCATAACACGGAGAATAAAACAACTGAAATGTAAAGACATGAAATGACCAACTGAAATACTGAAACTGAATAGTATATGATATACTGAGACGGTAAAAGAAAATGACCCTGTCTGATGGTAAAAGACATGCTCTAAATATGAGATACTAATCTGAAGTACTGTACTGAACTGATTTGAACTAAGTAGTCTTAAGCTGTTCTAACTAAGCTAATATTAGATGAACTGAACTGACTATTAGAAGAGTTTATAACCAATATATAACCACGTGAGCTAGACGTGGAGTTCGATATATACACTCCATCGGTAGGACCTAATATACATTTCTAGGGTATAAAGGCATGAACTGAGTGATCACAGGTCGGGGCCATAAGGCCAATAAAATATTACCTATGGTGGCAACATAGTTCTGGGAACCTGATGCGCTGAAACCCCAGTCCGCTCGGTGCTAACTCTTACTCCCACTAGATAGTCCTCAACTGACTACTAAGCTGATAGCTCAAAACTGGGTCCCAAGACTAAGTCAGGAATACCTATTTGGAAGTACCCTGAGATTCTTATCGGACCAAATTCTGTAACTGGTATTCTCGGATTGGTTAGAGCTGCTTATCTAGAAGTGTCGTAACTGTCTAAAGAATAGACTGAAGCTGAAGCTAAAGCTGGTAGTTCTAAGAATGGTCACAGCTGCTTATCTGGAAGCATCGTAACCGTCTAAAGAACTAATTGAAACTGAAAACTGAAAAATGATAGCTGATATCTGGGAGGCACCAATGATACCTCATGGAAAGACTATAGTTAAACTGATAACTGATAATTGAAACTAAGACTGGGAGGTATTACCGACACTCCAAGTAAAGTAACTATAGCCAAACTGGTAACTGACCCTTCTGTAAAGCTCCAAGTATTCTGAGTATTGACTGAGACTTTGAGGCTGAATATACCAATATATTAACTTCTACATAAAGATCTACATTAATCAGTCATAACTCGAGCAAAACCTAACATATCAACATAACATTTCTGCTTGAGTCCAAATCATGCAAGTTCTACACTAATTTATGATAAGGACAAAGACTAAGGAACTTTCAGCTAACTAGAGGCCTGAGAGTCTAGGGAAATCATAGACATACTTTTTCTTGCTCAATTCAAAGAAATAATAAACCAAGAGCTAATGTACATTATGGGTTCTATATTCATGCACACTCATAGATTCAAATCATACTTTAAACATTTATAGTGAACTCATGGTAAAAATCATGTACATACTTCATAAGAGCCATAACTTGAAAATAGTGCTAATGCATAGTAAAATTCTAGAAAAACATGCTACAATTATTTCATATACCTAAATCATGGATTTGGGAGTAATTTCATAACATACATTGCTGCTTATCATGAGGGTCTTGCAATTAATGGAAGACACGTGAGGGATCATGCTTAGATTGAGATCTTATGGTATACTTTTCTAAAATCAAGTAACTAGGGTTTAAACATGAAACTTGGGACACAAGGACGAAAGGAGATCCTTGTTGAAGTCCCACATACCTAGTTGAAGGATCTCTCTAGAGATCTTAAATTTTGCTGCACCTTGGAGAGGAACCCTAGTTCTTAAGCCTTGAGAGAAAAAGGGAGAAGAAGGATTTGTGAGTGCTTTAGGATGGAATGAGGGATTAGGTTAGATATCCCCCTTAATACCATCCCACCTGATGCCCAAAACGACATAGTTTAGGAGTGAGGAGCTTAGAAAATTATGAAAATAACCTAGAAAATTCGCAGAAAAAAGGGACCCTGCCAGTCCTCACAAGGCACTCCACAGGTCGTGGGGTTAGGGACGACTCATGGTGCCAAGTCGTGAAGTGTACTGAAAATTTTCTTCAAATTCAACAGCTAGCCAAAGACTCACTTCACGGGTCGTGAAGTACTCCAGGACTCGTGACTCCCTTCATTACCACTGAAACCAATTTCTACTCCTTTGCCCCACGATTGGACATGACGAGTCGTTACCTGACCCAACAACTCATCCTTTCCTTCTTCGTCACCACTGCCTCGGGTGATATACTTTCCAAAAATTCTTCCAACGACCGACATAATGAGTCATTGCCTGTCCAAATGACTCATCGTATCGTCTATTTCCACTGATCCATACGTGCACCTCTTTCTGAACTTCCACTTGACGACTCCTCAGGACGACTCATTACTTGACCCAATGATTCGTCACTTCCCTCGTGGTCCACCAGAAACTTGACCCCAACTCACTGAATTGCTGCTCGTAATGGTGGACTCCACGAATCGTTACCTCACTTCACTAGTCGTGATGTGAGTTGTTACCCCTAAGCTCTGGAAAGTATCATTCACTATCTTCTTGTTACGAGTCTTACCATGACTCATAGGGTCACCCTGAGGCAAATTTTACACTTCCAACTAAATTCTTTCTTTAAGTCTGAGGTCTGATCTTAGAAACTTTTGGGTTTTTACAGTATCTCCCCCTTGAGAACATTATTCCTCGAATGTAGGTTAAACATATTGAAGGGATGGGGTCGGAACTGAAATCCCAAATACTGAGCACCCAAAACTGAGAATTGACGGAGTGACTGAGAGAAAGGCTAGGGAAAAGTTGCAATCCCGAGAATTGATTGCTAAGGCTGAATGACAATGGTGCATTTGAATCCGAGCTGAACTACATATCTGAACTGAGTTTCTGAATCAACATGCATGCTAAGATATGATAAAACTAAAGGACATGAAGCTGACATGGAACTAAGTAGAGTACTAAGGAGAAACTGTTTCCCTCTAGCTAGAACTGAGCGGTTAGGGACGTAGTTGTAAATTCCATAATTGCTTTTTGATATCTGATTAGGTGGCCTTATCTGAATTCAGTTTCCCAAGTAGTTCCTCCTACTAACTAGTGTTCCTTAAAACCTTCACTAAAACAACTTCCTTATTTCCCCCAACCTACGATCTTGACAGTCAAAAATCTCAACTGGAACCTCGTTTTAAAAGAGATAGTCATCCTCACCAACACCTCATCACCCCCTTTTTCTGGGTAAAATCTTTAGACACCTTGCTAGCTACAATAGCTTCCCTGAATATCACCCACCATTCAAGCCTATCACTAAAATCATCTTACGACATCTCTGCAACATATACCATCCAAGAATTTCCCTGTCTCCCTAGTAAGACCAACAACTGAATCTCATGCACTTCTACAAATTGAGCATCTAGGGTATAAATAGAAAGTTACTGAGTATATCTGTTACAACAATCATTCCTGGTATAGGTGAACGTACACATGGCTTAGAGTAAGGAAATCGCAAGCACGAATCATTCAAGGAGCCTAGTCTGAGCATACACATGCTGTAGCATGATCTGCTGAACCATTAAGGAGATATGAGAGACTAGGTTCTTGGAGCTGCACATATAGTGAGACATGAGTCTGTACATGACGAGTTTCATGATGAAATGAAGCTGAGATTTTAAAACTAATAGAGTAATACTGGGATCGCTGTCTGAAATGGTTATCTATTATTCTAGGAGTCTGAACAAAAGAATAAGTAGAATGTAGTGTGAACTGAAATAAAAGAGAAAACAATTGAATAGGAAGGATTGACATCCCATAGCTGTTATTTCTGGAGCCCTTCTACTAGAAAACTTAGGACTTGACTTGGCCTTTTTAACTTATCACCTCCCCCTTAGTTTAAAGTCATCATTCTTAAGCTCTTAGATCCTTTCTTAAGTCTAGGTTAACATCACTAACTCTTGACTTCTCACTCTCCTCGAAAGCTATCACTCAAGGCATCATACTTATAGCTATTTCATATCAGTCCCAGAATAATTCTCATACTATCATTCAAAGGCATCTCATACCTTATATTGTGGCTTCTGGGCCTAATAACAAGCAAGGATCAACATAAAAGTTCATAACATACCTGCGACTATATCTGGAGCTGTCTGCCATCAGCACTAAATGTTGGGCCTTGCTGAGATAAGCGAGCTACTAGAGATGCTGGAATGGTTGGCTGAGTCTTCACACATCCAGCAGAAGGGAAATTCTTTATTCTATGGCCTATTTGACCACATCCAAAACATCCCTTCTTACCGAGCAAACAGTTACTGGCGTGGCTCCTTCCATATTTCTCACAAGCTGGGCGACCTGACAATGCTATAGAAGAGGTAGTCGAGGCTCTACCTTTGCCCCGTTTGGCTACTAAGCAATCTTTGTGTTTATGACCAGACTTTTCGCACCAAAAACAACCACTTGAACCATCCATGCATTCTCTCAAATGGTTCTTCCCACAGTTCTTGCAAGTTGGGTATGTAATCTCCCTAACTCTGGACTTGGTTGGAGCACTGGCTATTGGTGGAGGTGGGGCTGATGATCTTCGATAGGACTGGAAACGAGGTCCACAACACATCCTCTATTGGGAATACCCTGAGTCCCCTATCCTTGCTCGTTTGCTCCCCTTTTCTTTTCCCTTGAACTTTCCATCCGTTTCAGACCATGGAACTCAGGTGGACTCCTTTTTGTGAAGTTTTGAACCCTAGTACCTATCGTCTCTTTGGTAGGGTTCCCAGGTGCGTCTGCCTTCTGGTTAAGCTGAGTGGTCGTGGCCCGTATTAACACTCTGAGGGCATCCCTGAGTTCTGCATCCATCACTTGCCCACTAAGGGGGCCTACTAGAGTTGGTGGGGTTGGTTGATTCCCATTATTTTTCCCTCTTCCACTATCTCTTCTGGGAGGCATTGTCTGCGAACGCGTAAAGCATGAGTTATAAGGGAAACTTTATAGTTTACACTCTATCGCACGATAAGAATAATAAAAGAAGGGAATTTTCTTAAAAACGTATTGTAGCCTCCCCCTCATAAGTGTGGCGCACTTCACACCCATGAAAAAGACTCTACTTGATGCGACTTTCAGACGTCCTAGGATACTCTAAACCTAGTACTTTGATACCAAGTTTGTCATGACCCGAGTCTATACCCTGGACGAGACACGGTACTTGGAGTCACAAGTAACTCCAAGTCAACCCATGGTCTATCAAAATACTAGTAATCTGAGTAAAATCATAGTGGAAGCTTTAATATAATGAAAATCATTTATGAAGAAGAACTAAATCACAAAGCTTTATACAACTGAAAACAAAAACTAAAAGTCTAAATCTGTGTCTGAAAGATATCTATATCTGATGAGTTGACAGAACAAGCCCCCATCTAACTCTAAGTCTAACTGAATGAAAAATAACTGAAGGAAAAGAAACATCATCCTCGAAAGATGAGGACTCACCACTGGCGTAGCTGATAACCCCTGGAGAAGGTCTGCTAACGGTGTTGAGACTGAGAACCTGTAGTTGTATCATAAAACGATACAACATAGAAGGTATGTATCAGTACTTTGAATGTACTGAGTAAGTTAAAGAAACCATAACATAGAGAATAAAACAACTGAACTGTAAAGACATTCAATGACCAACTGAAATACTGAAACTGAATAATCTGTGATATATTGAGATGGTCAAAATGACCCAGTCTGATGGTCAAAGACTTGCCCTAAATATGAGATACTAATATGAAGTACTAAAATAAATTAATCTGAACTGAGTAGTCTGAAGCTGTTCTAACTAAGCTAATCTTAGACGAATTGAACTAACTAGTGGGAGAGTCTATAATCGACATATAACCACGTGAGCTAGATGTGGAGTCCGATGTATACACCCTATCGATAGGACCCAATATACCTTGCCACGGTATAAAAGCATGAACTGACTGATCATAGGTCTGGGACATGAGGCCAATAAAATATAACCTACGGTGGCAATGTAGTTCTGGGAACCTGGCTGTGCTGGAACCCCGGTTCGCTCGGTGTGTCATGCCCCGAGCCTACACCCTAGACGTAATACGGTATTTGAGGTCACAAGGGACCCCAAATCAATCCTAGGTCTATGATACACTTGTTTTCTGAGTAATCATGCACAACAAAAATTTGAAATAATACATAATAGCATTTATGAAGATTAAAAACTGAATATAGAGATTTAAAGTATCTAAAAATCTAAAATCAAATCTGGTCTGAAATCCATCTAACTGAGGAGTTGCTGGGACAAGCCCCCAGCTAACTCTAAGTCTGATTGAAAATATTAAATAAAATCGAAATGAAGGAAATAACGCCGTCAGAATATGAGGACTCACACTTCTACTGCTGATAGGGAGATCTAGATGAAATCGGCTAACGACGCCGGGTCTATGAACCTGCAGCTGTATCATGAAATGATACAGCATAAAAGTATGCATCAGTACTTTGAATGTACTGAGTAAGTGAGAGAGACATAATGATTAATATATAGATGACTGAACTGAAATGACATGAAATGACCAACTGGTAAACTAAAATGAAGAATATGAAGTAAATTGAGATGGTCAAGATGACCTTATCTGATGGTCAAAAACATGCCCTACGTCTGAAAATTCTGAGTCTGAGATACTGTAAAAATCGGAGCTAAGCTGATAGGGCTGAAACTAAACGGAGCTGCTTATTTTGGGGCTGGACTGGACTGACTAGTGGGAGAGTCTATAACCGACATTTAACCACGTGAGCTAGACGTGGAGTCCGATGTATACACCCAATCGGTAGGACCCAATATACCTTGCCAGGGTAGAATGGCATGAACTGGGTGATCACAAAAGTCTGGGGCCAATCAGGCCAAGTAATACTGTAACCTACTCTGGCAACATAGTTCTGGAAACCTGGGTGCATTGGAACCCCGAACCGCTCTGTGCTATGTCCTACTCCCATTGGAAAATATAAACTGAACTACTAGGCTGATAGCTCAAAACTGGGGCCCAAGACTAGTTAGGGACATATAACTGAAAGTACCTTGAGAGTCTTATCGGACCAGATTCTGAAAATGGGTTCTAGACTGGTCAGAGCTGCTTATCTAGAAGCATTGTAACCGTCTAAGAACAACTGTAATCTGAACTAGGGTCCTGGGCTGGTCAGAGCTACATAACTAGGATGTCATGATCGCCTAATGGACCAAATAACTATAATCTGAGTCTGATTTTGATAACTGAGAGGCACCACTGACACCTCGGAAGAAGACTGAAGTCAAACCGATCAGTTGACAAGTTTTGAATAGTTCTGAAGAGGTTCTATGTTTTGATTAATTTGAACTATTAAGCAGCTAATAGAGAACTCAACTCATTCCAACAACACGGGAATTCCGTAATATGACAAAATTCAAGAATTAAAGAAATCTCATCCGACAAGGCTAAAATCATTCTTATAATTGGAATATTTGCTCAACATATAAATATATAATAGAAATTTCTAAGAAATTCAGCCCAAAACATTCTTCATTCCCTAGATGGAATTTAATAAGCAAAAATCATTACTCGAGAGTTAGGGCTTAAATTCACTTTTGTATGAACATTTATAATTTAATTAGGAATTGATAAAGATAATATGAACAATCAACATGGATATTATTCCAGGCTAAATTAACGAAAAGAATAACATGAAATTCATTCGTATTCGAAAGCTCAGGGCTAAAACTGATAAGGGAGTTATGGGAGGATTTTGGGGGACACAAGGGAAGGACAATTCCCTTGTTGAATTACCACATACCTAACTAAAATTCATCCAGAGAAGAGGACTTGAACTGCTGCAATGGAGGACAACCCTAAGCTTGCTTGAGAGAACTTTTGATGAGTTTTCTGAGAATAAACATGAGAATGAGGGGAGGAGCCGTCCAAACCCTCTAATAAGTCTGATTTTACATCCAAAACATCGTGGTTTAAAGCTTAGGGAAATAGGAATTTACTAAATCCTTTAGAAAGCGCTGGGAAAAACTGCCAGGTGACCCTAACGAGTCATGGTGACTGACCACGACTTGTGGTCACACCCGTTGAGTACACTGCCCGGATTCCCTTGTAGGTCACCACGAGGGACCTAACGAGTCGTGGTCACTGACCATGACTCGTGTTCACTGACCATGACTCGTGGTCACCAGTCGTTGACCTCACTGCCTCACATCTGAGTTCTATACTAGGCTTGACCACGAGTCACCTAACAAGTTATTTCCACTGATGACGACTCGTAGTGACACTCGTTAGGTGCATTGCCTAACAATTTACTAGGGCTAATAATGGGGGACATGATGAGTCGTTACAGGTGACCACGACTCGTGGTCACCATCCGTCAAGTACATTGCTTCCCATTTCACTCTTCAAATTCTTCTTCCCACGACCAGCCTAACGAGTCGTTAGATCTCACAACGACTCGTCAGGTGGGTCGTCCTGAGACATTTTCTGCAGATTTTTTTTTGGATTTTCTGATTTAAGTCCCGGATCTAGCCTTTGAGTTTCTGGGTCATTACATTATCTCCCCCTTGGAAACATACATCCTCGAATGTTAGAAAACACACAGAAAAGTATAGAATAACAATCAAAGTTCTAGATATTATTCATTTAACTCCAAAACTGACGGAACAATTACCTCCTTTTCAAAATACATAACTGAATTCTCTTTTCATATACACATTCAAAAACATAAAAGAGACTTGAACACCAAGACTGAGTCATGAAAAGTAAATTGTGTTCTAGGGTCAAAACTAATATCTCAAGCTATGCTAGAGCCGGTAGAGAACAAATGCGGGTATTTGGCCATTATATCCGCTTCGGCCTCCCACGTAGCTCCCTCAGCCTGCTGATTTCGCCATAAGACCTTGACTGAAGCTACTTCCTTATTCCTCAGCTTACGAATCTGATGGCCAAGGATCTGGACTGACACCTTCTCATATGAGAGACTATCTTTATTCCTACGCTGTCCAATGGCACAACTGAGGTTGGATCTCCGATGCACTTCTTTAGAAGTGACACATGGAAAACTAGATGTACAACTGCTAGTTCTGAAGTTAACTCTAGCTCATAGGCCACATTGCCGATACACCTCAAAATTCTATAAGGTCCCACATACCTCGGACTGAGCTTCCCCTTCTTTCCAAACCTCATCACCCCTTTCATGGGCGAAAGTTTTAGGTATACCCAGTCATCAACTGTAAACTCCAACTCTCTTCTCTGCACATCGGCATAAGATTTCTTGCGGCTCTGAGATGTTTTCAACCTTTCTCGGATGAGATGAACTTTCTGCATGGCCTTGTGAACCGAGTCTGGACCTATCAAGGTAGTTTCACCAACTTCAAACCACCCTATAGGAGATCTGCACCTTCTACCATACAATGCTTCAAATGGGGCTATCTGGATACTAGAATGGTAGTTGTTGTTGTATGAAAACTCGATAATAGGCAAGTGGTCATCCCAATTACCCTTAAAATCGATCGTGCACACTCTTAGAATATCTTCTAGGGTCTGAATGGTCTGCTACGCTTTCCCATTGGTCTGCGGGTGAAAAGCGGTGCTGAGTTTGACCTGAGTGCCTAGTCCCTTCTGAAAGGACTTCCAGAAGTGTGAGGTGAACTGCATTCCCCTGTCTGAAATGATAGCCAACGACAACCCATGGAGTCAGAATAACTCTCGGATGTAAAGTTTGGCATCATCCGCAGCTGAGTCTGTGGTTTTAACAGGGAGGAAATGAGCTGACTTAGTCATCTGATCTACTACCACCTAGATTGAATCATGCTGTCGGCGAGTCCGAGGTAGACCCATAATGAAATCCATATTCACTTCCTCCCATTTCCACGTGGGTATACTAATATCTTGGGTCATGCCTCCTGGCCTTTGATGCTCCACCTTGACTTGATGGCAGTTCGGGCACCTGGCTACGAATTCAGCAATGTCTCTTTTCATGCCGTTCCACCAGTAAATATCCCGCAAGTCGCGGTACATTTTAGTAGCACCAGGGTGAATGGAGTATCTCGAGCTGTGTGCCTCAGCCAATATCTGCTATCTCAACTCACCCACATCCGGCACACACAATCTTCCCTGGTAACGAAGCACCCCATCTCCCCCTTTGGAGAAAGCCTAAACCTCCTTTCTGAGAACTGCTTCTTTAAGTTTAAGTAGGACTGGATCTTCATCTTGTCTGGACTTAACTTCAACCACCAAGGATGAATCCAAACCGCTTTGCATTACCACACCACCTTCAGCTGAATCACCAACGGCACCCCTAACTGGGCTAGTCTGTGAACATCCCTTGCTAACTCCTTTTTATCTTCCTCAATATGAGTCACACTCCCCATAGACCGTCTGCTTAGGGAATCAACCACCACATTGTCTTTTCCCGAGTGATACAGTACACTCATGTCATAGTATTTTAGCAACTCCAACCACCTTCTCTGGCGTAGACTTAGATCCTTCTGACTCAGCACGTACTCAAGACTCTTATGATCCATAAATACATCTATGTGAGCTCCATATAAGTAATACCTCCATATTTTTAGTGCAAATCCCATCGCTGCCAACTCCAAGTCATGAGTTGGATAATTCTTATCATTAACCTTGAGATGTTTGGAGGCATAAGCTATCACTTTGTCCTGCTGTATCAGAATGCAACCGAGTCCAACCCTGGAAGCGTCACAATAAACAACCAATCCATCTGTTCCTTTTAGAAAGGTCAGAACTGGAGCAGTAGTGAGTTGAGTCTTCAACTCCTGGAAACTCTTCTCACACTCGTTCGACCACTGAAATTTCACCTTCTTCTGTGTTAAATTAGTCAGAGGAGATTCTATGGAGGAGAAGCCTTTCACAAACTGTCGATAATAACCCGCTAAGCCTAGGAAACTCCCGATTTCAGTAGGAGAGGTAGGTCTGAGCCAATCCTTCACCGCTGCTATCTTATGAGGATCTACTTGTATTCCTTCACTCGAGACCACATGATCTAAGAAAGTCATAGAATTTAACAAAAATTCGCACTTGCTGAATTTGGCGAATAACTGGCGGTCCCTGAGTGTCTGTAATGCTAATCTTAGGTGGTTGGAATGCTCTTCCTCATTTCTAGAGTATAGTAGAATGTCATCGATAAATACAATGACGAACATATCCAAGTACTGCTTGAAGACCCTATTCATCAAATCCATGAAGGCTGCTGGGGCATTTGTTAGCCCGTAGGACATCACCACAAACTCGTAGTGACCATACCGAGTTCTTAATGCTGTTTTCGATATGTCACACTCCCTAACCCTTAGCTGATGGTACCCTAACCTAAGATCTATCTTGGAGAAACAACTGGCTCCTTGAAGTTGGTCAAACAGATCGTCAATTCTAGGTAGAGGGTACTTGTTCTTAAATGTGACCTTGTTCAGCTGACGATAATCTATGCACATTTTGAGGGTACCATCTTTCTTATGCACGAATAACACGGAGCACCCCAGGGAGAGATGCTGGGTCTGATAAAACCCTTGTCAAGAAGGTCTCTTAGCTTCTCCTTCAACTCCTTAAGCTCAGCTGGAGCCATTCTGTAAGGAGGGATGGAGATAGACTAAGTATCTGGGAGGAGATCTATTCCAAAGTTTATTTCCCTTTCAGGGGGAACTCCGGGAAGATCCTCAGGAAAAACATCTGGGAACTCACTGACTACTGGAATTGACTGGATGGTTGGGGTCTCAGAGTTGGAATCCTTGACCCGAACCAGATGATATATACACCCTTTGGAGATGAGTTTTTAGGCCTTAAGGTAGGAAATAAACCTACCCTTAGGCGCTGAACTGCTGCCCGTCCATTCTAACACTGGCTCGTTTGGAAACTAAAACTTGACAACTCTAGTTCTGCAATCGACTGAGGCATAGCATGAGTGTAACCAATCCATGTCGAGAATAAGGTCAAAGTCTACCATGTCTAACTCTACAAGATCAGCTGGAATAACTTTACTCAGGACTGAGACNATGCCCAAGTGCTACTTTATGTCTAACTCTACAAGATCAGCTGGAATAACTTTACTCAGGACTGAGACTGGGCAGTTTCTATACACCCGGTTGGCTGTAACTAACTCGCCAACTAGGGTGGAGACTAGAATGGTTCTGAGAGGACCTCTGGACTGATGTTGAACTGGACTGCTATATAGGGAGTCACAAATGGAAGAGTGGCTCCTGGATCTAGAAGGTCATACACATCTAGGTGAAAGAGACGTAACATACCCGTAACTACGTCAGGGGATTTTTCCTGATCCTGACGGGAAGACAGAGCATAGAAATGATTTTGGCGCTGATCGCCATTTTTACCTGGAGTGTTGGCCTGCTGAGCTGGTCAGCCTACTGGAACTGATGATGTGGTAGATTGTGATCTCCCTCGCCTTGATGAAGGGCACTCCTTAAACCGGTGTCCAAGCTGTCCACACCCAAAACAACCCTCTCGTCCCTGAAGGCATTCTCCCGGGTGGTTCCTACCACACTTGGGGAAAGCTAGATACCTATTATTGGTACTGTGAGTCTGAGACTGAGTGCCAGATGATCCACCCCTCCGATCCTGGCGGGACCGAGAGGTTGGGGCGCTGGCTGAACTAGGTGCTGGGGTTCTCTACTGCTGTTGTTGCTTCTACTGCTGTAGGGGCTACCACCGCTAGACCTTTGATGGACAAAATCTGAATGGCTAGTCCTTGCCCTTTTGTTCTTATGTTTCATATCCTTCAGCTTTTCATCCTAAATCTTCTAGGCATAGACAATCAAGCTAGAAAAGTCCATGTCCTTAATCAGCATCACGGTCCTGCACTCCTTGAGGACCAGATTTGACACTCCATTTACAAACTTCAGCATGCGAGCCCTTGGCTCGACTTATCTCTGGAGCATACTTAGATAGCCTAGTAAACTCCAGAGCATACTCCTCCACAGTTTTGTTGCCCTGTCTCAAGTTCATAAACTCTTCCATCTTAGCCTCCCTCAGCTCCCAAGAGAAAAACCTGTCCAGGAAAGCTATGTGGAATTCTTCCCACTCCACTGGTTCTTGCTCCTCCTGGCCACCCTTCTTTCCACTGGTCATTCCAGACCTGGGCTACCCCTTTGAGCTGGTAGGCATCCAGATCAGCACTCTCCGAGGAGCTGACACCCATAATACAGGTAATCTTCCTGATCTCATCCATGAACTCTTGGTGATCCTCCCCTACCTTGGATCCCTGAAATGATGGACGGTTCATACGGGTGAAGTCCCACACCCTCGCAATTGCTGCAGACCCATTTGCGTTCATCGGCACTACCTACTAGTTCACCTGGTTGGTGACTATTTGGGCCAGCAATTGAATGGCTGCCCTAAATTCAGCGGTAGACACCGAATCATCTTGAGGAGCTGTAGGGGCTGGTGAGGTAGGTATGTTGACATTATCGGCCCTTCTTCCATTACCGCGTCTGAGAGACATGGTTCATTGAAACGAAACAGAGCAAGAATTAGAAGGGCATTTTTGGAATTGAACTTTAACGCACGATAAAAAGTATGAACAAAAGAGAGTTTTCCTGATAACATCTCGTAGCCTCCTCTTCATAAGTGTGGCGCGCTTCACACCCATGAAAAGGACTCTACTCGATGCGACTTTCAGACATTCCAAGGATACTCTAAACCTAGGGCTCTAATACCAAGTTTGTCACGCCTCGAGCCTACACCCTGGACGTAACACGACACTTGAGGTCATAAGGAACCCCAAATCAACCCTTGGTCTATCAAACACTATTTTTCTGAGTAATCACGCACAATGAAAATTTGAAATAATACATAATAGCATTTATGAATATTAAAAACTGAATATAGAGATTTAAAGTATCTGAAAATTTGAAATCAAATCTGGTCTGAAAGCCATCTAACTGAGGAGTTGCTGGGACAAGCCCCCAGCTAACTCTAAGTCTGATTGAAAATATTAAATAAAACCGAAATGAAGGAAATAACGCCCTCAGAATATGAGGACTCACACTTCTGTTGCTGATAGGGAGATCCGGACGAAATCGACTGACGGTGCCGGGTTTGTGAACCTGCAGCTGTATCATGAAATGATACAACATAAAAGTATGCGTCAGTACTTTGAATGTACCGAGTAAGTGAGAGAGAAATAATGATTAATATATAGATGACTGAACTTAAATGACATGAAATGACCAACTGGTAAACTAAACTGAAGAATCTAAGGTAAACTGAGATGGTCAAGATGACCCTGTCTGGTGGTCAAAAACATGCCCTAAGTCTAAAAGTTTTGAGTCTGATATATTGTACTAATCGGAGCTAAACTGATAGGGCTGAAACTAAATGGAGCTGCTTATTCTAGGGCTGAACTGGACTGACTAGTGGGAGATTCTATAATCGACATTTAACCATGTGAGCTAGATGTGGAGTCTGATGTATACACCCCACCGATAGGACCCAATATACCTTGCCAAGGTTAAAGGCATAAACTGGGTGATCACAAAAGTCTGGGGCCAATCAGGCCAAGTGATACTGTAACCCACTCTGACAATGTAGTTCTGGGAACCTGGGTGCGCTTGAACCCTGGCCCGCTCAGTGCTAAGTCCTACTCTCACTGGTAAACCTAAATTGAACTACTAGGCTGATAGCTCAAAATTGGGGCTCAAGACTAGTTAGGGACATATAACTGAAAGTACATTTAGAGTCTTATCAGACTAGATTCTGAAACTGGGTTCTCGACTGGTCAGAGCTGCTTATCTGGAAGCGTCGTAACCCTCTATGAACAACTGTAATATGAACTGGGGTCTTGGTATGGTAAAAGCTACATAACTAGGATGTCATGACCGCCTAATGGACCAAAGAACTATAATCTGAGTCTGATTCTACTGGTCAGAGCTGCTTATCTGGAAGTGTCGTAACCCTGTATGAACAACTGTAATATGAACTGGGGTCCTGGGCTGGTCATAGCTACATAACTAGGATGTCATGACCGCCTAATGGACCAAATAACTATAATCTGAGTCTGATTCTGATAACTGAGAGGCACCACTAACACCTCGAAAGAAGACTGAAGTCAAACTGATCAGTTGACAAGTTTCAAATAGTTCTGAAGAGGTTCTATGTTCTGACTAATCTGAACTATTAAGCAGCTAATAGAGAACTCAACTCATTCCAATAACACGGGAATTCCATAGTATGGAAAAATTCAAGAATTAAATAAATCTCATCCGACAAGTCTAAAATCATTCTTATAATTGGAATATTTTCTCAACATATATATATATAT
>JACEIK010001567.1:92795-112403 GCA_018107945.1 Datura stramonium | reverse complement strand
CTAAGTCCTACTCCTATTGGATTGTCCTAAACTTACTGCTAAGTTGATAGCTCAAAACTGGGGCCTAAGACTAAGTTAGGAATACCTATTTGGAAGTACCCTGAGAGTCTTACCGGACTGGATTCTGTAACTGGTGTTCTCGGACTGGTTAGAGCTGCTTATCTGAATATACCAAGATATTAATTTCTACTCAAAGATCTATATTAATTAGTTTTAACTAAAGAAAAATCTACCTTATCAACATAACATTTCTACTTGAGTCCAAATAATGGAGGTTCTACCCTAATTTATGAAAATTAGGTTTATTTTTGGAGAGAAGCCAATTATTATAATTTTTCACGTAGGATTTTGGTGTTGTATGATTCTTCTTGAGTCAAGAAACAAGGTTTACAATTTTGTTCTTGAATTTGAGGATTAAAAGCAACATTGTAATTTATTCATCACCTTTGGAGTTTTATTCAATTTACTTGGTTTTTATTCTACGATAATTTATAAGTTGCAATTATGATTTATTCAATATTTTGTGATTGTGATCATACATGCATGAGTAGCTAAACCCATAACTATGGTTGTGGGAACCAAGATGAATTAACGCACATAGGTAAAATACCTAGTGATTCTTGAACGGAGTTTATGCATGTATTGTTTCTTCCTTTGTTTTTCTTGATTCTTGACGGTTGCAAAAATTAGGACTTGCCTTATTCTTACTTACCGAACCAAGGAGGTACTGAATAGGAAAAAAGGGATTAACAACAGAGATTTGAGGCTATCAACCCTCATCTAATATCTTGAACTTTTCTGGGGATAGCTAATCCAATATTAAGGGTAAGGGTCAATTAAAAGTACACCCGTATACGGACCAAGTTGCGTGGTGATAATCATCTAAATAGGGGACCAACCGTTTAGGTGAACCTAACTTACTGATATTTCATGTTGAACACCGGAATAGATCACTAGTGTATAAGCCTTGTGATTATGAAGTCTTGGGGAACACAATCCTAGTCAAGTCGTTAATTGAATACAAACCAAATTTGACCTAAGCATTCAGTAGTTTTACTTTTGTTTATTATTTTATTTTTTCCCCCTTAGAAAATAAGTAACTCGATAGTAACAACTATTCACATTAACTTAAGTTCTTTTCATATTTCCTGTGGGATTGATCCCAACCTATAGTTGGGTTCTATATTTGACATCGACTGCTTTATATCTCAATTGCGAGGTGTAATTTGGGCGACATCAAATTTTGGCGCCGTTGCCAGGGAATACGGTTAAGGCTTTTGTTAATTGTGTTTGCTTTACTATTGGTTCTTATTTATTTTTTATTTTTCTTTTGTTGTTTTGGTTGCTTAACAGGTCTTAGGTTTGTGCATGCCCGATACTAGAAGCTGGTGGCGATCTTGTGACAATAGAACTCTAAGAAAATTTTTACGATCTCTTTTAAATGGATGATTTTGGTCAAGAAGCATTCTATGACTATCAAACCAAGTTATTTTCCCATCACATTGCAATATGAAGGATTGTGCCTCCTCTATAAAATAAGGGCATGCTAAGTTGCAAGCTGTACTCTATCCTGATAACATAGAATATGTTGAGAAGTCATTGATTGTCCACATAAAAACTGCCCTTAATTAAAAGTTTTGCTTTTTTAAGATGTCAAATGCTTCTACACCTGTCTCCCACAACAAGATCAATTTCTTTATTAAAGATTGTAGATAAACATCAATTTTATATTTAGGATTATGTGGCCCTGGAGCAATGATAGTTAAGAACATATACACCTCCTTCATACACATCCCTGGAGGCAAATTATATGGAGTGACAATCATTGGCCACGAATAGTACTTTCTCCCTGAATGAGAAAATGGCTGGAAACCATCAGTACACAACCCCAACCTCATATTTCTTGTTCAGCAGCAAAAAAGGAATGAGTTTCATTGAAGTGCTTCCAAGCTCAGAGTCTAATGGATGAAGCATTACTCCCTCTTCTTTTATATGCTCATGATGCCATCTCGTGTCGACAGCTGTAGCATGGGACACATATAATCTCCGCAATATAGGAATATGAGGAAAATAATACATTTTTTTGTAAGGGACCAATTTACTATTACAAGAACCAACACGACGTTTATACCTCTCATAGCCACAAAACTTACAAGATGTTAGGTCCTTATTGTCACCAGTAATACAACAGACATACTAAATTAGAATAATCTATCTTTTCAACGGGCAAACCCAAGCTATGCACTAGCTTCTTGGTCTCATAATAACTATCGAGCACTTTGTTATCTTCAGGTAAAGCCTCTTTCAATAGTTTCATCACTTGGTTATAACCCCTCTATGACAAAGTGTTCTCCTTTTTTATATTTAACATTCGAGAAACTACAACAAGTTGAGAGAGGGAAGAACTAGGATACAACTCTATATCAGCTGCTAGTAGTAAATCATAGAACCTTTGGGAGTTTGGATTAGGTTCCTCCTCCATTGAAGGATTAGGATCATGAGACAACTCAGGTTCAGTAGTATTACTATAAGATTGCCAACTCGAACCCTGGGAAAAGTTGGTCCAACTACATCCAAAAAATGATCTGGATTATCATATCCCAATCCAGGTTGAGTGCCATGATGTAAATCACTAGACATCTCACTGATCACTTCCTTTTCCACTTGATACTTCCAAACAAAATAGTTCTCAACAAATTCAAACCAAAAAAGTATGAAAGTTGAGAAAGTTATTCACACCGGTTAAGAAACTAGAATTAATAACCCCTAGACCACCCAACCTCTCGTACATCCAACTATGATTTGAATTATTCATACTCCTATTAAATGTTAATATAAACAAGAAAATTGTATTTACAATCTGTGAAGTACTATTGTACAGGAAAATTAATACATGAATCAACCAAATAGTAAGCTAAACTTTATGATAAAAAGGTAAACATAAAAGACCTAAATTACTAAGACTTTGTTCTCTCTTCTCTACAGACCATATTGAATTATCAGAAGTAGCTAATTTATGAACCTGTAACACCCCAAAAGTTTCTATGATCAAATCCCAGACTTAAAAAAAATTCAGTTGAAAATGGAAAATTTGCCTTAGAATGAGCCGTGGTATGACCCCTAAGGTGACCCTACGAGTCGTGTAAAGACTCATGACAAGCTGACAGTGAATGTTCCTTTCCAGAGCTCAGGAGTAATGACTCACATCACGACTCGTGAAGTGAGGTAACGAGTCGTGGAGTACACCATTACGAGCAGCAGTTACGTGAGTTGGGGTCAAGTTTTTGGTGGAACATGAGGAAAGTAATGACTCATTGGGTCAAGTAACGAGTCGTCCTGAGGAGTCATCAAGTGGAAGTTTAGAAAGAGGTGCACGTAAGGCTTAGTGGCAACAGATGATACAACGAGCCATTTGGACAGGCAATGACTTGTTATGTTGATCATTGGAAGAATTTTCAAAAAGTAAATAACCTGAGGCAGTGGTGACGACAGAGGAAAGGATGAGTCGTAGGGTTAGGTAATGACTCGTCATGTCCGGTCGTGAGGCGAAGGAGCAGAAATTGGTTTCATTTGTAACGAAGGGAATCACGAGTCATGGAGTACTTCTCGACCTATGAAGTCAGTCTTTGACAAACTGTTGAATTTGAAAAACATTTCCAGTACACTTCACGAATTGGCACCACGAGTCATCCCTGACCCCATGACTCGTGGAGTGCCTCCTGAGGAATGGTAGGGTCCCTTTTTCCTGCAAATTTCCTAGGGTGTTTTCATAATTTCCTAAGCTCCTCACTCCTAAACTACATCATTTTAGGGATCAGGTGGGATAGTTTTAAGGGGGATATTTATCCTACCCCTCATTCCATCCTAAAGCACTCACAAATCCTTTTTCTCCCTATTTCTCTCAAGGATCAAGAACTAGGGTTCCTCTCCAAGGTGCAGCAACTTTAATATCCTTAGAGAGATCCTTCAACCAGGTATGTGGGAATCCAACAAGGATCTCCTTTCGTCCTTGTGTCTCGAGTTTCCTGTATAAACCCTAGTTACTTGATTTTAGAAAAGTATGCCCTAAGATCTCAATCTAACCATGATCCCTCACGTGTCTTCCATTAATTTCAAGACCCTCATGATAAGCAACTGATGTTGCCCAAATTACACCTCGCAATATATAAATCGGTCGATGTCAAATATAGAACCCAACTAGAGATTGGGGTCGATCCCACAGGGAATATGAAAAGAACTTAAGTTAATGCGAATAGTTGTTACTATCGAGTTACTTATTTCCTAAGGGGGAAAGAAATAAAATAATAAACAAAAGTAAAACTACTGAATGTTAGATCAAATTTGGTTTGTATTCAAATAATGACTTGACTAGGATTGTGTTCCCCAAGACTTCATAACCACAAGGCTTATACACTAGTAATCTATTCCGGTGTTCAACATGCAATATCCGTAAGTCGGTTCACCTAAACGGTTGGTCCCCTATTTAGATGATTATCACCACGCAACTTGGTCCGTATACGGGTGTACTTTTAATTGACCCTTACCCTTAATATCGGATTAGCTATCCCCGGACAAGTTCAAGATATTAGATGAGGGTTGATAGCCTCAAATCTCCATTGTTAATCCCTTTTTCCTATTCAATACCTCCTTGGTCCGGTAAGTAAGAATAAGGCAAGTCCTAACTTTTGCAACCATCAAGAATCAATAAAAACGAAATATTTTACCTATGTGTGTTAATTCATCTCGGTTCCCGCAACCCTAGTTATGGGTTTAGCTACTCATGCTTGTATGATCACAATCACAAATATTGAATAAATCATAATTGCAACTTACAAATTATCGTAGAAGAAAAATCAAGTAAATTGAATAAAACTCCAAAGGTAATGAATAAATTCCAATGTTTCTTTTGATCCTCAAATTCAATAACAAAATTGTAAACCTTGTTTCTTGACTCAAGAAGAATCGTACAACACCAAAATACTACGTGAAAAATATAATAATTGGCTTCTCTCCAAAAATAAACCTAAACAGTGTATTTATAGTTTCAAGAAAATCTATTCCTAACTAAAACTGGAAACCAGGTCGTCAGTGACCACGGGCTTGGTGACGATTCGTTGGGACCTCTAATGAGTCGTGCTTTGCTAAAAATAGTCGTCCTCAGCATTGTACCCAATTTTGGCAACGGGTCACCTAATGACTCGTTGTGCCTGAGCATGAGTTGTTAGGCCCCTCGTGGTCTAACTCTTTCAAAATTCCAGTGCACCTTATGGTTGGTTCTAGTGATCTTCCAACGAGTCGTTTAGTCAACTAACGTCTCGTTAATTCTGTCATCATCTCTACTGGTTACTTTGGCAATAATTTCTCTCCTAGTCTTCACGACTCGTTACCATATGTAACGAGTCGTTCCCTCAACCTGTCAGGCACATTGTCTCTACATCTTCTTAATTCATCTTTTTCCCATGGCTTCAACAATGAGTCGTGCTTCTTGCCAACGACTCGTGAAGTGCCTGGCAGTCACTCTTTCAGTTGTTTTTAGCATAAATTTGCCCAGTTCACTTCCGAACCTGTTTTCCTGCAACATTAAACACAAACACATCATACCTATATAAACATACCTAGAATGTGTATAATTTCTTGGTTTTAAGTGTCGAAAGTGCCATAAAATCACGACATATCAACACCCTCAACTTAGAACTTTTGCATGTCCTCAGGAAAAAATAAAATAAAATAAAATAAACTACTTCAATGCTTCAATTGAAAGAACTATACGAAACTTACGACAGTCACATTTATACATCAAATCCAATTTTCTAACCCCTCCATCATTGTGTCAACTCAAATCACAATGCATATGCAAAATTTCCAACCATAACATAGATCAAAACATGGCAAAACACTGTCACTTGCAACCACGCACATAAATCTGTAACACTGACCCAGAAAATTTGCAGACGATGTTGTTGACCAAATGCTCTTACCTCAAAGAAGTCCCATACTCACACATGTGTATATGATTATTTCAATAAATTTCTCTTGGGACAAAGTAAGATTCACTTGCTCTCACAAAGAAATTCGAACTGTGTGCATGCAATACCATAGGCTTGCCTTTACTTTCAATACCTCGATTTTCAGACAAGTAATTAGGATCAATATAGGACTTTCTAGGCTTGTAACATAGGCTCGGGATCGGCTATGGTACATATGGAATTAGTAGATAACCTCCTTAGCACTACACACATCTTGACTCCACTTTTCACCTTTTACTCTTATTTTCTCCCCTTTTTCCATTACCTACTTCTTCTTTTCTTTGCATTTGTAACTATGGATGCGGTTTCTCTTTATTCAAGCTTTCATTGATGTTACTTTTTTTCTTTTCTTTTCTTTTCTTTTCTTTTCTTGCTCTTTGACAACAAACTTTTTTTATTTCTTTCTTTTCATTATGCATACCGCACCCACTCTTTTCCTTTTTCATACCCAATTTTCAATCCACCCGACTCTTCTTAATCACCCATATAATAGCCACCCTCAACTTAGGCGATTTGCCTGAGTTGAGGTTCACAATATCCAAGGAAGGACCAGGGCCAAAACAAGTTCATTCTTAATAAAAGCAAGAAGGTGAATTGGTGTAATAAAAAAGAAAGGTCGATTTAAGCTCAAATATTTGGATCAAGGGATTTTTATTCTCATTTGGTAGGTCTTTTAAGGCTAAAGTGGACTCATAAATCAAAAACGACCTATGATCCTTTTCTAGTTTCATATCCTCTATCTTGGTATGACTGACGAGGCAAGTTCTAGATTGACACACACAGCTGAATTTAGCTATTAAACCTCACTCACACATAACACAAGTCAACATCATTACTTCTACTAACTGCTAGTTCAGGTACAACCATACAATGATAAACATGTTCATAGTTTCAATGCCATGCAAAGATTCACAAAGGTCATACTCGTCAACTTTAACATACACATAAAAATTTCAGAGGAGTATCAAATTATTAATAAAAAGAATCAACAATTTAAGCTCTTGACTGCCTTTAGTTTACCTAACTTTCTTGCGACTAACACAAAATAAAAAAACACAAAGATATAAAACCCTAAACATACCGGTTCTACTAGATATGGAACACCGAGGGAAAAGATATCCGGCAAGAAAAACCCTCGGGTTATGTTTAGCAAAATCATACATAGGTATCCCTCCCCACCCCCGTCAAGAAAAGCATGTGTCATCCTCGACGCATATATATACATCCGATAAAACTAGGGAAATAGGGAACATACCTGTGTGACCTAGGTGTCAACTACCTGGGCAGTGGAGGGTGTAGATACGCCTCCAATGTTTTCTCCAACATTACCGGCTTGACCAGGTGCATTTTCAGATCAAACAGAGCTCGTTCCTTCTCCCCGAGCTCTCGCTGCCTCAGTCTTGGCTCTCTATTGAGCCTCCTCTCTCGATACACGCAGTGCTCTCTCCATCTCACTCTGCTCTCATTTTTGCTAATGGAGCTGAGAAGCATCATCTTCGGAACTTGCCTCCTCAGAGGCCTCTTTCCCTTATCATATGCCACCTGCTCTTCTGTGATAAAATCAAAAATTGGTGGTAGCTCTTCTTCAAACTCATCATCTATCACAGGAAGTACTGGTGGAGGTACTATAGCTACCTGTCGTACAACCAAGTCCTGCATCTTGGCTCTGAGTAGCATTTTGACAATTCAGGCGACTGTAACTGTGCAAGGCACTCATCCATTCTCTTCTCGAAAGCATCCAATCGACCATGCAAAGAACTAGACAATGTCTCCAACTCTTTCGACACCCACGACTTTACCTGTTCCATTAGAACTTTAACCTGTAGATCGGTGTGTGCCTACTTCTTTTCGTCCTTAGCTAGCCACCTAGCCATATCAACTAAAAATTCTTTCAAAATTGTAACCAAGCCAGCTGTGGTGGCTCATGGAGGAGAAACTGGTGGTCTAGGAGCTGCTGCTGTAGATGATGACTCGGGAACATCAGCAGGTGTGGAGGTGTCCGCTGCATCTATAGTCTCAGGCTGGCTACCTGCCTCTCTTCCCTCAATAGGCTCAGCCTCCAACTCCATGAATTGTGCGGCATCGGTCTGCATACACTGCCAAATGCCTCTGCTAATATGTCACTCCAGCGGATGCAGCTACCTGAGTCCTTTCTATTGTTACCAGGTTTGTGTCATCTCAAATCAACCCGATATTTGTTATCTTCTGGACCACTATGCTCTATTCAACAAATGGCAACTACAGCACCTTTGACTCCTGACAGAGTCTATCAATCAGAAAGGGGAAGGGAATTGTAGTACCATTATTGGTTTCCCTCTCTCTAATCTCCTCAACAATGTACTGTAGGAAATTGATGGCATATCCCTCCATTATACTGGCTACCAATGCTGCTCTGTCAGGTGAGAGGATGTTATAATTGCTGGTTGGTACTAGCCTATGTCACACTAGTGACCACCAAATTTTGCCTGAATGTTGAGTTGGCCTTCTTTATTTGAGACTCCGTGCTGTGCAGCCATTCAACCAGCGGACCTCTTGTAGCAATGATCCTAGACAGCCAAGTATATTGTCTGATGCGCTCCTGGCTATTCAACTTTTTGGTATTGACTTTCTTCAACTCATATAGCCTGTGGTGGAACTCGGTCGTGTTCATCGGAGCATGATAATTTGGCCCATATAGCATCCTGGAGATTGTCCTCTCAGATATATCTAGCGGAGTCTCTCGTACCAACACCTGATTTAAGGCGGGCCTCTTTTTCCAATCCAGGCCCCCTAATGTCAAACTCTGCAATGTGGCTACATAGGATGCATAGAACTCTCTGACTAAGCACGGGCTGTAGCTTCCCGATGGCTCGGTCAACCACCCGAACCTATACTTATTAAACACTGTTTGTAGCTCTGGAATGTCTTTCATCCCTGTAGTGATCAGCCTCGACTCCTCGTATATGCTCCTCTTCAAATTTCCTTTCTCATTAGTAGCAATATCTCTGTTATATATGGCCCTCATACCATGAACACACCATCTCTGCACATTCCTTGGTTGCTCATTTGATGTGTTCGAAGTCTTAGTCAGTTCATTATCAGAGTCCCCTCGCTGAGAATGTGACTCTTCAGCTATCTCTATGTTTTGCGCAGCTGTGGGGGCCTCGAGAGCAAGTGCAGCTGCAGCCCTGGCATTATCATCAGTGTGGATGGGCGGATCCCTCGCCAATGGAGTGGGAGCATCGACCAGGGATGTCAGATTTGAAGTTTGTTGAGCCCTAGCCCTGGTTGACCTCCTCACTAACTGCTCCTCTAATACGCCCTATTCCTCCTCAGAGCCACTTGACTCTTTGGAGGAGGATGGCTCATCCCGAAGTCTGTGGTATAATGGTTGACTGCGCTCAGGTGTTTGTTTCTTTGCTAGACCTTTCTTCGATGTACCTCTTGGAGCCATTGTACTTGTGTAAACATTGTTAGTATATGAGTTGAGATGAAACAAAATATTTTTTTTAGCTACTGCCCAGTGGACCTGACGAGTGACTAAACGAGTCGTTGCCACTGCCAACGACTCATGAGGTCCCTCATTGTCACAATCTAGACTTTCTTCATGTTGGGCCAGTGTAGTTGACAACTGGTCCCAATGAGTCGTTAGGTACACTGCCTTAGTGATTTACTTTTTCCATTCAGGACGAGCTACACAATGATTCATTTGGTGATCCAACGACTCATGATGTAGCTCGTGCTCAAGAGTTTCAGTTCACTCATTCATTCATCTTCATCTACAACTTACAGTTTTAATTCCACAAATCACAAAATCATCACATTCGCAAACCAACCCCAGTGTATTCAATAGCAATTTCTTTGTCTAAACCTTCCTAGGGTTCATTATCATCATGAGGCAATGATTGAAACAAGTACAACATTACTCAAAATATCATCAATTTCATTCAAAACATAGGTCATCCAAATTCCTATTTAAATGTAAAGATATTCACAATTTAGTGGGAAGAAGTACTCACAAGATGCTTGATCGAAGATGGAGTGCAATCATTTGTGGGTGCGAATGTTGGGAGTGCATGGTCAAAGAGTTCTCAATGGGTTTGAGAGAAGAAGAAGAAGAAGAAGAGGGAAGTTTGAAGTTTTTGGGTTTAAGTTTAGTGGTGAGAATTTGGAAAAGTAAAAGAATCGGGTTCGTATTATTAAGTTTAAATTATACCCTAATTCCAGCCTGGGTCGGGTCGAATGTCAATTAATTAAAATACCTGACGACTGACTAAACGAGTCGTTACGTGATTAAACGACTCGTTTTGACCCTTCGTTCTTTAACTTGAGTTCAACAAACTTACATGGGACCTAACGAGTCAAGCAACGACTCGTGGTGTCACCCAACTAGTCGTGTCCCGAGTTGTGGTCCTTGGACTAGTGTAGCATAAAGAAGGGTCACTTAACGAATCGTTTGGTATCTCAATGATTCATTGAGTGAGCCGTTATCACCCTTTTCCTTTTAATTCTACCTTTGATCCAGTGTACATGACGGATGACCTCACGATTCGTTTCTTGAAGAAACGAATCGTTGAGTCACCCGTTGCTCCCCTGTTTTCTGTAGTTCTCTTCACGATTTGACTGAACGAGTCGTCAGGTCATACAATGACTCGTTCTGTGACATTTTTCACCAGAATTGAAGTTTCAGATTTTGGTTCCAACTTCAAATTTTCCATCTTAATCACCTGCACCCATCAACAAACGTGAACACTATATTTTTCTTACATTTACAACTTGGGTTGCCTCCTAAGAAGCGCTTCATTTAATGTCGTGGCATGACATGGATGTTTTGTCTACTCAGACTTCACCAAAACACCTCCATGGGTTGCCTCCCATGCAGCGCCTGATTTAACATCGCAGCACGAAGCAAGTCTCTTGACTACTTAGAATTCGTCAAGTAATTCGTCTCCATCCTCCAGTGCTGAGACTATGCTGAATTCCTTTGGCTGTTTCATGGTCCGACAACATCAAATTTATGCTAGCTCTCAAGTCACAAAGCGACCTTGCAAACTCGACATCCCTAATGGTGCAAGGTATAGTAAACACACCTGGTCTTCCTTCTTCTGAGCTAGGACCCGTGTAGTTATGGCACCACAGTGGTGCAAATTATCGACAGGTTTTAAACTTATAGTCCTTTTCCTGGTGATGAGGTCGTATGAATTTTGCATCTCCGGGCATCTGCTCAAGTGCCACAACTAATGGGATGTTCATCGACAACTGCTTAAGCATAGAGATAAATTTTTGATACTTCCCATCTTCAACTTTCTTCTTCAAACACTATGGATAAGGAGGAGGAGGTCTAGGGATCGATGTAAATTTTTGTTGTGTATCCTTCTCTTTCTCATGGGCAACTCCTTGCTCGTTTGCATTACTTGGAGCAGTTTTCATATTTGAACCTCCAACCAAATTTGGGTCTTCGAAATCCGCTACACTATCATCAATCGTCAAGATGAGCTTTTCTGACTCCTTAATTACAACCGGCCTCGGAGGATCAACTGTGGCCTTCCCATTCCTAGTAGTGACCGCCATGCAATGACTGTCATTTTTTAGATTTTGCACTGTGTTGCTGGGAAGTGTGCCTTTCTGCCTCTGATTCATTGCAATAGATATCTGACTCATCTATTGCTCAATATGCCTGATTGCCACGACATATGATTCCACCTTTTGATTTAAACCAGAAATATCAGTGCGGAGCTCCTTAAAGTGGCCATCTGTTGTCTCCATCTGCTTGAGTACTTTGGATAGCATGTACTCAACCCTTGAACCACTGGACTCTGGCTCATGGTTTCTTGAGGGAGCATACAGACCGTTTCTATCATTTTTGAACTCCTCGCGCTTCTTCCAGTCTCCATTATCTCAGTATTGGCCCCAGTTGTAATTATTATCTTTGTAAAAGTTTCGACCTTGGTTCCCTTGACCTTGACGCCAAGAGTCTTGGTTAGACCCTTGGATGTTGGTTCAGAAACCCGCCCTTTGATCATTTAAATAATTAGGTTCTTCTTCAGACTCAGATTCACATCCATCATTTCTCGGGGCCTTGCCCTGAGAACCCATAACATTCACTTTCTCTGCTCTGACTCCCATCAAGTGCTTGGCAAGCAACCCCATAGTGGTATTTACCTATGCAATATCTTAATCACTCTCCTCATCTTTTCTCCTCTGTTCTGCAGACATACCAACCACGTAAGAACCAACCGGAATCTCCAAATCTCTAGTGTGCCAAGCTCGGTTGGTTTTGGTGATCCTATCTAGCAGCTCTGCATAAGTGTGGCTCATAAATGTTCCTTTAGAGACGGTATCAGCCACCTCCTTGGTGTTGGCATTCAGATACCTATAAAAGATCTCCAACAATGTATCATCCGGAATTCTATGATTTGGCACCCTTTTGAGCTTTTTGTTGAAATGCAGCTAGGTCTCGTGAAGTGCCTCTGCATTTAGTTGTCTGAAGTTATATATTTCATCTTTCAACTGCAACGCTTTGGAAGGTGGGAAGAACCTTTCAAGAAAAGCTCTCTTAAGTTCTCCACAAGTAGTGATGGAATCATTCGGCAGCTCAGCCAACCACATCGTTGCTTCACTCCCTAGTGAGAAGGGAAATAACCTCTTTCATTTCATCCTGGCTCACTCTCGGTTATTTGTATGCCTTACATATACCCCCGAAATTTGTCAAGTGAGTGTGGGCATCATCGGATGCATGACCCGCAAATATTTCCTTCATATTGAGCAGTTGGATCATTGCACTGGTAATATCAAACTTTGCCCCAACAGGCAAAGGAGGAGGGACTATAGCTCCAGTGGCACCGACTTCGTCTATATCGACATAATCCTCCTCATCAAAATACAAATGTCTCTGGTGTTCTGGACCTCTGTGTCATCTAGCTCGCTCTGCTTCTGCAGCTAGACGTTTTCCTTATTGGAGTTCTAACATGATAAGACATAATATTGGCATCGTGCATATTTAGAAGAACGTCTTTGATAATGTATTAAACACAATTTATGTTGAAGGCAAAACCAAAGACAATTCGAAAGAACGTCTAGATATTGAAAAATACCGCGATCGACACAGTTGGAAAGGAATCCTGATGAAAGCTATCCCAATGCTTCATATACAATAGACAAGAACAAAAAACCTATATTGTTCAATCAGTTGGAAGATGTGAAGTTTCCAGATGGGTATGTTTCAAATATGAGTCGTTGCCTAGACACAGACAAATTTAAGTTATTTGGCATGAAAAGTCATGATTGTCATATTTTATGCAATGACTATTTCCAATTGTATTTCGTGAGCTACTTCCTAGTAATGTGTGGCAAGAACTTACATAGTTGAGTTTATCTTTTAAAGATCTTACTTCAACTGGTCTTCGAGTAGTTGACTTGGAAAGAGTAGAGGTACGCATCCCACAGATCTTGTGTAAGTTAGAACACATATTCCCTCCCGGATTCTTTAACTAATTGGAACATTTACCCGTGAATTTGCCATATGAAGCACAAGTTTCTGGACCAATACAATATAGATGGATGTATCCTTTTGAGAGGTACATATAAAATAATTATGCTTTTATGGTGAGAAGTATGCTATACATGATATTATAATTTAAAGGTTTAACTATATAGGTACCTTCGAACTCTTAAAAAAATGATTGGGAACAAAGGTAGTGTTGAGGGTTCCATTTGTGAAGCATACTTGATAGAAGAGTCAACAAAATTATTTTATCATTATTTTGAACCTCGTGTTATGTCACATCATCAAGATGTGACTTGCAACGATGATGTCAGTGTTATGGAAGATATCGAAGGAAATTTATCAATATTCATCCATCCAGGTAGGCTATCGGGAGAAATAAAAAAGAGGTTTTTATCCCTTCAAGAAATTAGGCTACCCAAACTTATATTTTACTAAATTGTAAAGAGGTTGAGTCGTTTCTGAGGTAACATTCTAAAGTTATACTTGTTTAATATAATAAATGTATCAATATGAGTTTCTATTTAACTTATTTTGTTGCAATGAAGCATGTATGTGGAATGTTTGGAAGAAGATTTCCCAAATCTATCTCAAGATCAAATAGATGAGAGTCTCGATACATATTTTTCTATATGGTCAAAGGAATATGTAAGCCTCTGACAATCATTATATTTTAAACTATTTTTAAATTGGCTTGTGAAATTAGACTAAATCTTATAATATTTTTTAAAATAGGTTCGGTCCAACCATATCGAGAGTGAATACTTGTGTAGTCTTGCTCATGGACCATTAATAAGTGCGTATGCTTATCCAGTGTACTTCGTTAATGGATATAAGTTTACACAGTACAACGCGGTAGTGCAAGGTCAATAATGAATAGTGGAGTTTGTATCTGGGATACAAATATTGACGATTACTATGGAAAAATACAAGAGATTATACAAGTGGAATACCATAAAGCACCTTTGAAACAAACTGTATTATTCAAGTATGACTGGTTTGATCCAACAATGGATGTTGGTGTTAAGGAGCATAATCAATACAAATTGGTCGATGTTAACCACCTTCATCGATTTAAAAGATATGAACCTTGCATTCTTGCAATGCAAGCGACCCAAGTGTGTTATGTGCCATATCCTAGCACAAAAAAGGAAAATGATGATTGATAGTAGTTTTTAAAGTAAAACATTGGGATGTTATTGAATTAATTGATGAAGGAATAATCACAACACTGGATCAGATCTTTCATTCCTTGAAGAAGTTGAAGCTCATGAGATAGATATGAATGTTATTGTTGATGAAACTATACTCTTACATGATCCAAATAGGGAGATTATTGAAATGGGTGATCTAATTTATGATGGATTGTTGACAAAGTATCGTGAGTTAGAAGATGAATCTGTAGAATAAGAGTATGAAACTAAAGATGATGATGATGAGGAGTTTGAATAAGAAATAGATACTAACTAATGTGTTGATAGAAATGTGCTACTTTATCTTCATCGACTTTTAATTGTAGTAATATGTTATGGATGTATAAGTTATATGATATGTATACATTTGTTGGTTGTCTTTGATTTCTATGCTTATTATGTCATTACTTAGTTACTATATATGCTTATAGCTAAAAATTTCTTTTAATGTTGATTGTGAACTTGCTGGTAGATTGTCTTTGTCTACGGAAAGTACAAAGAGGAGCTTTTGATTTGGGTAAGCATGCAGTTCTTTGAATAGTTGTAGTCCTATGTTTTCATTTTAGTATATATAAGTCCTTTGTCATCTGCTAGTGATTTTATTTCGGTAAAGATGATTACCTCTATTTTTTTCTTGTAGCTATGACTCGAGGTAGAGATCGAGGTAGCACAAATTGTGCAAGCAAGATATCAATTAGAGGTTGAGGTACACAAATCAAGTTAGCATTCTTACTGTTCCAATTCCTACAACTAGTTTTAAACAAGAAAACTAGTTCCTCTAGTGGGCCAGATCATATCTACCAAGTTCAAATATTAGTTTCTACTAGTTCTATGCCAGTTGAAGCATCAGGTCATGCTATTACCTCATCTGTCCGTTCTGAACAAGCTCTTGGAATACCTAATCAGAGCAATGCAATAAGGGATGGTGCGCCTGCTCATGGAAATGTAATAGGTGAGACTACATTTAGTCAAAGAAACACAATAGGTGAAGGGGAGAGCAACAGTGGCCTTGGGTAGAACACTTATTTATCTTTCTCCTTCTGGGTTAGTTCGTGCTTGTGTTATTATTATTATTTATATATTATAATTACTTTATGATTGACTTCATAAAATGAGGGAATTTTTGTATAGGTTGGAACCTTCGAGCATTTGCTCTAACTATATATTTGAGTCTTTCAAGAACGAACTTGATCTTAAGGAAATTAATTGGAAAAATGTCTTAGCAGAACTGAAAGATTTTTATTTTGGAGAATTTGAGGTATAATATTCTACCATTTTAATTAAGAAAATTTAGTCATTTTTATCGATTGGATACTAATGTTGTTACTTTATAAAATCATGTAGAAGAAATTATATTGGGATCCTTTGGTTGATAGTCAAGTCAAGATTCAATGGTGTAGGAAGGCAGCAAAATGGTATAGTGATTTCATTTTCATCTTAAAAAGGGATGGAGTTCGAAAAAATATATATTTCAGAAGAAGTATAGAATAGTTGGATGGAACTTTAAAAAGATCCTAAGATCATTGAAACATCAAAAATAAATTCAGGGAATCATTGTGGAGGTGAGAATGCAGTTGCCAGTGGGACTCACATGGGAGACTCTATTTCCATTGGAGAACATCATAAGAGACTTGTAAGTTTGCTTCTTGGTAACATAGTGCTCTTTGAACCCACTGACTTAAAATCATGGATCCTTCTCAGTTTTAATTTGAAAGCTTGTAGCTTGAAAGAGATTAGTACTGTTTTTCTATTTTTTCTTTAACCTTGTGGGAAGATAGTTCTAGGAGTCCACTATTATTTTCCAGTTTTGAAATTCAACATGAGATTTCATTTTTTCATACCAAGGTTAACGAGATTGTTAATAGATTTTTATAACTTCAAATTTTTAGATAGGATTATGGCCTGATTGCTTAATTTATCTGGTGATAAGATATAAATTTAGTTTGATTGTCAACACATGAAGAGGAAAGGATAATTTTTGAAATACCTGACAAGTTGTTAAAAAATCTATTTGCTCCATACCTCTTTAAGACTTGAATTAGAGCTTTTCTCTGTACAAAAGCATTGCGATGAGAGAAATGGAGAAAGTTTAGGTACTTGATAAACTGATAAGTAAACAAGTATTTTATGACTAAACTAGTTTATTAGTCTAGAATTTTTTTTCTTTCTAAACTGGTTTATTTTGATGATTTAGGAGAATAAATGTTAGTCAGTATTAAGTTCAAGGAAGTATGAAAATTCTATTTTTCATCCTAATCAATTTCTGGTTTGTGCCTTTACTACTATCAATTTGCAGATTAAGTAAGTAAACAATAAGGTTTCTACTTTTGATCTTTTTGTTTCTTTTACAGGATATTGAAAAAGGTCGAGATCCAACACTAAGTGAGATACATTTGCATGTCCATACAATGGTCATGATGGAAAATCTTTTGTTGGTGAGCGAGCCCTAATCGTGCATGTAAGTGCAACTATAATATGTTTTCATCTTTGTGTATATATGTATTGATGTTCCCTACATAGCAACATGTAAATTGCACTATAACATGTTTGTATCTCATTTTCTCGATCCATAGAACTAATTTGGTTTCTCTAATATACTTTATCTGTCTTAAAAATTAACTTAAATAGTTGTTCGTCGATAAATATATTATATAAATCTAAAAATTAATTTATGAAGTGAATTAAAACCAATTTTATTTCAAGGAAGAAGACAATACTAAGATCCTTACAATTTTTAGCCTTGAAATGCTTTCTGCCTTGGGATTTCATGGCCAAGAATTTCAAGAACTTCCTTTCTTGCTTTGTCTTGTCAATCCATGTTGATTGCTAAGAGAAGAATAATCCAGCTTAGTAAACTGATCACTTTTTTATGTCTAGCAAAATAGAAAGATTTGCATTCTTCAATGATTTCATCCACTAAGATTCTTACTGTAGAGGAGCCAGAGCAACAGGTTGTTTAATAGTAAAATGATACAATAAAGTAAATTGAGATATAAATAAGAGTTGGTTTATGCATACTTGATAATAGGATTCCGATTCTTTTCATAGCTCATTGGACTTGTATAAGCTATTTTTTCCAGCATAGTGAATATATGTTTCCTCATTCACATTTCATATTTGTAGTTTCTAAAAACCAATTTTCTTCTATTGCTTCTATTTACTACTGATTATGGTCTTAAGTCTAATTCTCTATAAACAATTGTTACTGACCCTAGAGTCTGTGATTCTTTCACCTTTGTCTAAACGTCTTTTATTAACCCACCACATTTATCATTTTGTTAGTGTAATTGATGTTAAAGCTCTGCAAATTAAGTCAGGGTTACCGTAGTGTGGGATAATATTTACTTAGCATCATTCATGACATCCTTATTTGTTAATTTGGTAAGTTAAGGATTTTCTATTGTCATAAGACATGTCCTAGTGCTTATGGTTTAATAAAACTTTGAATATCTTTCACCTAATACACTGATTTTGTTGAGTGAATTTAATTGTTAATTAACATTTTTCTTTACTTAGTTAAGCAGTGAAAGTATTGAAGAATATGGATCATTTATCTTATTACAAAGTTTTTGCAAATAGAGTAAGTGATGAAAAGCAGTCTGCTGTCGTTCGAAGCTTTGATAAGCAGAGAAGACTCTGGAGCACACCATCTAATAGAAACTAAACTGCCCATAACTCTATTACAGTTTCTTTTCCCTTATTTTAAATTCTTGCAATTGAATCTATTAAACTTGTGAAATTTTGAGTAAGTTTTCACATATTTGTATTTTCAGTTCAATATATTGGGTCTTGTTAAACCTAGTTTCATTTGGCTCTAGCTTCTATCACCAACCATTAAAGTATGACATATTATTTTTTTTCGAATTTTTAAGAAAACTTGAATTTGAACATGTTGCATTTTAAAGGTTTATTCTGTTGTCTTCAAGATCACATGATGAGATCCTCTGCTCCTCTTTCTGTATCAATTTTTGATCTTTTCAAGTATTTTAACAGCAAATGATGAGCTGGTTATGAGGATGCGGAGACAGTCCCTTTGACTAATTGGTTATATCTTATCTGTAAAACAAATATATTAGTAGTATGAATCTGTTTCCTTCATGATTAGTAGTATAAATCTATTTCCTTTCTTTTCAAGTTTGATCATGACAGCCTCCTTATATGTTAGTTATGGTAATTTGAGATCTTTACTTTGTGCGAGTTACTTGATAAGATGGATAACTTTCATACTTTTTTGATTCTAGCTGTTAATTGACTCCTTCTCTGTTACCAATTTGGACAACCTTAATACTTAATTATTTATGGAAAGGTTTGATTAATTGATTCACCTATTTTAATTAAGGAAAAGAATCTCCTTAATTGCTTCTTCTGAATATTTTCCCCTCTCTTAACTCCTTTGACTAATTACTTATATAAGCAATACTCTTCCTCTCTATTCTGATACCTTGAGGATTGTATTCTCCTCTATACTTATATTACATACCCTTATACCATTCTGTTATGTTCTTATTCAGAATTTCACTAATTATCACTCTCTTGTAAAGGAAAAATATGAAGAGATATTACATAATCAAATAGAGACTTAATCAAGTGTTGATCAATTTCGAGCATATCACCAAGCCGCAAGCGGGGGAAGAAAAGAAGAATATATGGTCTTGGATCTCAAGCAAAATCATTTTACGGGACGAATATCCGTTCCTTTTCTAAATCTGATGCTTCATACATGATACCACAGCAAAATGCTCAACCAGGATCGTTGGAAAATTTGGATGAGTTAGTGAGGCGATTGATGTCACGCCCCGCCCTGGCGGTATGACTGGCACCTGGTGCCCTAGTAGGACCTGGACTGCTAACTGGTGGGCCTAGGCACATCTGGTGCCTGGCTAGCTCTATCTCAGGTTCCTGGAAA
>JACEIK010001566.1:156964-200245 GCA_018107945.1 Datura stramonium | reverse complement strand
CTTGAGGAGGTGCAGAAGATCTCCTAGATTATAGGGGTGAAGGGAGAGGAGCGTGCAAATTTTACCTCCTATCAGCTAAAGGGGGTTTCTTACATATGGTTTCGCCATTGGAAGGATAGAAGGGGAGTTGGAGCAGTCTCCATGAGTTAGGATGAGTTCATGACTACTTTTCTAGATAGGTTATTCCCTAGAGAGTTGAGGAAGGCAAAGGTGGAAGAGTTCGTCAACTTGAAGCAGAACCATAGGACAGTTCAAGAGTATACCTTGGAGTTTACCTTGTTATCCAAGTATGCACCGAAGATGGCCACTGATCCTAGGGATTGTGTGAGCAGGTTTGTGAATGGAATGGAAGATTCCTTGGTCAAGGAGTGAAAAACTGCCATGTTCATCAATGAGATATATTTCTCGCGGTTGGTCATATACACCCAGTAGATAGAGCTGGAGCATAGGAAGGAGAACAAGAGGGCCAAGACAATGAGTTATGGACAGTTTCAGTAGAGGTTCAATGGTAGACATCGCCCTCAGTCCCACTAGAGGTCGTTAGCCTTAGCTCTACCATCAGTCAATATTTCGTCTAGACATAGGCATGATTAGAGGGGTAGAGCATCAAGCTCTAGAGGTTAGGGGAGCATGTTAGGAGAGCCCAGCATTCCAGCTCGTGGGAGATGTGGTAAGAGGCACATGGAGAGTGCTTAGCGGGTTTAAGCGCGTTCTTCGAGTGTGGGAGGCTGAACATTTACTTAGAGACTATCCTTCATCCAGACAAGTCCATGGTAGAGGCCTTGAACCAACCCCCAGTTCAGCAGCTCCACCAGCATGTTCATCTCAACAGGGTGCATCCACTAGTGCAGGTGGTAGCCAGCATCAGGACATTTTATGCATTATCATGTCGTCAGGAGCAGAAGGTCTCTCCCGATATGGTCACTGGTATTTTATGAGTATTCCATTTTGATGTGTATGAATTTTTACATCTAGGGGTTACCTTATCTTTTCTGACTCCTTAGGTAGTTGTTAGTTTCAAAGTCATTCCCGAGATCTTATCAGAAACCTTCTTAGTCTCTACTCCAGTCGATGACTCAGTTATAGCTCAACGAGTATGCAATAATTTCCCTATCATAGTACTTCAGAAAGTCACCTGATTCGACCTAGTACTTTTAGAAATAACCGATTTTGATGTTATTTTCAGTATGGATTGGTTACATGAAAGTTATGCCTTAGTCCATTGTAGAACCCGTACGGTAGAGTTTCGATTTTTTGGTGAGCCAGTCCTAGAGTTGAAGGATAGTTCAGTTGTCCCTGTAGGTCTCTTTTTTTCCTATCTCAAGGACGGAAAGATGATTTATAAGGGTTATGTAAATTATCTAGTTCGGGTTAAGGATGCTACGTCCGAGACCCCGACTCTTTAGTCAGTTCCTATAGTATGTGCATATCTGTAAGTGTTTCCAGATGATCTACCAGGAGTCCCTCCCGAGCAGAAGATTGACTTTTGTATTGCCCTTCTCCCTAATATACAGCTTATCTCCATTCCTCCTTAAAGAATCGCTCCAGCAAAGCTAAGGGAGTTGAAATAGCAGTTGAAAGATCTCCTAGATAAGGGCTTCATTAGGCCTAATAAATCCCTTGGGATGCTCTAGTTCTCTTTGTTCGGGGGAAGGATGGTTCCCTTATAAGGTGCATTGATTATTGGAAATTGAACTAGGTCACAATCAAGAATAAGTATCCCCTCCCAAGGATTGATGACATATTTGACCAACTTAAGTGTGCTAAATTCTTCTTGAAGATAGACCTCAGATCCAGTTATCATCAGCCCAGAGTTAGAGAGAGTGATATTCTAAAGATAGCCTTTAGGACTCGGCATGGTCATTACGAGTTCGTAGTTAAGTATTCTGAAATAACGAATGCTCCTACAACTTTTATGGATTTGATGAATAGGGTGTTAAAGAAGTATTTGGATATGTTCGTGATTATCTTCATATATGATATTCTTCTATACTTCGGATTGAGGAGGAGCATGTTGCACATTTGAAGATTGCTTTACAAACTCTCAAGGATCGCCAGTTATTTGCTAAATTCAGCATGTGTGAGTTTTGGCTGAACTCAGTAGCATTTTTGGGCCATGTGGTGTCTAGTGAGGGTGTGCAAGTGGATTCTCAAAAGATAGAGGCAGTGAAGAATTTTCCTAGACCAATTAGTCCTTTGGATATTAGGAGCCTTTTGGTTTTAGTTGGCTACTACAAAAGATTCGTTGAGGGATTTTCATCCATTGTATCACCCTTGACTAAATCGATCCAGAAGAAGGTCAAATTTTAGTGGTCAGACGCTTGTGACAAGAGTTTCCAAGAGTTAATGACTCGACTCACTTCAACACCAGTATTAACCCTACCAGAGGGCCCAGATGGTTTTGTGGTGTATTGTGATCACTCTAGGGTTGGTCTTGATTGTGTGTTAATGCAACATGGTAAGTTCATTGTGTATGCCTCTAGACAGCTTAAGACTCATGAGAAGAACTCTACGATGCATGACCTAGCGTTGGTAGCTGTGGTGTTTACATTGATTATTTGGAGGAACTACTTATATGGGGTGCATGTGGATGTGTTGATGGACCACAAGAGATTTTAGTATGTGTTCACTCGGAAAGACATGAATTTGTAGTAAAGGAGATGGCTAGAGCTTCTCAAAAACTATTACATAAGTGTCCTTTATCATCCGGGCAAGGATAATGTAGTGGCGGATGCTATTAGCAGGCTGTCCATGGAGAGTGTCTCATGTTGAGGATGGGAGGAAGGAGTTAGAAAAGGATGTTCACTGGCTTGCTCGTCTAGGGGTTCATCTTGTTGACTCGAAGGATGGTGGTGTCATTGCTTAGAATGGGTTTGAATATTCATTGGTGACCGAAGTCAAGGCTAGGAAAGGTGAGGACATTATCTTGATAAAGTTGAAGGAAGTTGTTAGAAGTCAGAAAGTGGAGGTTTTATCCCAAGGGGGAGATAGTGTATTCTGATATTAGGGCTAACTGTATGTGTCAGCTGTTGATGACTTGAGAGAGTGGATGTTCTGCGCGGCTCATGACTCTCGGTATTCTATCAATCTAGGTGCCACCAAGATGTATCGTGATCTATGGGAGGTCTATTAGTGGAATGGCATGAAGAAGGACATAGCAAGCTTGTGGCTAAGTGTCTAAATTGCCAGCAGGTAAAGGTCGAGCATTAGAGTCCTAGAGGTATGCTACAAGACATTAGTATTCCTATTTGGAAGTGGGAAGAGATCAATATGGACTTCATTACAGACTTGTCTCGTACCCGCCGACAATATGACTCTATATGGGTAATTGTGGATAGATTGACAAAATCATCTCATTTCTTACTAGTCAAAACTACCGATTCAGCTAAGGATTATGCTAGATTGTACATTCAAGAGTTGGTTCGGTTGCATGGATTTCCATTGTCCATCATCTCAGATNACTAGACAACATGGTGGCCTTGTCGGCCCGCATAGGTTCCTTCATACTACTGTTGTTCTGGTTAGCTGTTGTTTGCTTACAGGTGGCTATAGGCCTAGTCATCCGGAGGCTGTATTTACAGCCGTTATATTGCCCGTCGTTTTCTTAAATCCAGAGTTAGAGCCAGCCAGGCACCAGAAGTGCTTAGGCTCAGCAGTCTAGCAGTTCAGGTCCCAGTAGAGCACCAGGTGCCAGTCATACACCCCAAGGCGGGGCGTGACATATGCCGAGAGTTTTAGAGTATGATGTATACGAAAAAGGGCTCGGGGGATGAACATACAAATACAGAGTTGAGCGAACAGGAGGTCGGGACTTGAGGCGGGGTGTCGTGCCACGCCAGCCAGCCTGGCGCCTTGAGCGGCGTGCCACGCCCGACTCTAGGCACTGTGGGCGGCACGCCGCACCTTCCCTGCACTTCTACCCACCTATATATATACCTAAGTGTATGTTTGTGGATCACTTTTAAAATTTCCCAAAATCAGACCCTCGCCCAAGCGATGCCTCCTCTCAATTTTCATTAGTTTTTCATCAAATTATGCCGTTAAAATCCATTCAAATGCAAATTCATCTTGGATAACGAGTTCTAGATCTACAAAAACATCCCTGCGGAGTTATTTCTTGAAAATTCACCCGGAGTTCCGGAGCCCCATCGAGTAAAAGTTTTCAGAATCACTTCTAATCGAGTTCTAAGCGACTGCAAGTGACAGGTAAGCATTTCTACCTTATAGACTCCCGAGAATTTGTGAGTTTTCGGCCAAATTGAATGAAGTTTGAATTATAGTTATTATCTTGGAAAGATATCACTATTTGTCGATTCATACTATTGAAATAGCCTTATTCTCTCAGCGTGGAGGCTACAATTGTGTGGAATTACTGGCTTCAGGTTGGAAACTGTTCGGGTGAAAGAAAGTCGACATTCGAGGTATGTTAAGGCTTATCTCTTCGGCAAGTTATTCTCGTCGTATAGTGATACGAGCTATGCCTTCGAAAGTAGATAATTATCTTATATGTTGTGATTAGTTGTTGCAAGAAGAAAATAATTATGATGTTGTGGTTAGCTGCTATAAGACGTAATTAGGTTATACCATAGCATCCCTCATTGGGAAAAGGTATGCTAAGTGTGACTAACGCTAGGAGCGTCATAGAGATTTCCCCAGTTCATTTAGTTACTGTTTAGGAGTATCTTGATAGGTTGTTGTCATGATAAGGCCTTAGAAGTATATGGTTAGTGTTGGGGCCTGAACTGGTAAGTTGGACAGCGTAGGGCGTAGCTGGGTGATATAACTTTCAGTTTGACACCTGTACTGTCAGTGAAGCTTACCCAGAGGCCGTTGGCGTACCTTGGCGCTTCCAGGGCCAGAATTTGGATAGGATGGTTTTACCCTAGAGTCATCGGCACCAGGATTGCCTAGTGAATTAAGTGACAACCTGCCATATAGTTGGCAACTACCAGTGGCTATTAGTTTTAGTCGACTTAGTACTTGTTGTACAAGTAGCACAGGAAGTCTATCCTAGTTGTGCAAGTCAGATAGACCCGTGGGTACCCTAAGGAAGGAACCTTATTAGTAGTTGGATGTGGGGCCAACGCCCCAGCCTGCTCTTATAGATACCCAGGTACAGGTTGCCGCAAGTCACTAGGTCTAGATAAACCGGCCTACGAGGCTATAAATTTCCCAGAGAAGTCATATGAAATCTGAACAAACCAAGTTAATGTCTAAGGGACTAGAACCATAATAGTACAATATTACCTTCAGGCTAAGAATTATAGTAAGCTGCCTGTGGAAGGTTAGGGCTAACTGCTCAGGAGTATGTCCGATTAGTAGCAGCCCTACAGTCCTTCTAAGTGAGGGAACTAAATAGTCGGCCGTCTGCGACCTTACTGTTAGCTTATGAGCTATTATTGTCCTAGTATGACCTTCCAAGTATCATTTAGGCCACTACAGACCTCACCCTATTCTGCCTAGGCCGTTAGAGATTATGATCACTGCCAAGACCCTCTGATACGGTGTAGACACATGGGGTGTTCCTGTTGGCAGCTATACAGACTATCCTAGGGATGAGTCGTGGTCGTGCTAGGCCAAAAGGGCCAGATATGCCTTTTGAGTGACTAGATTTGTATATTGTAACATAGTGTCCCTAGTCGGGGTAAATCATATTTCATACTGCCTCTCGCCATGAATAGTTAAGAGGCTGCTAGATGTATGAACTACTTTCATATCTATACACTGCTTACAGAGCTATGATGCTATTGACACTTACAAAGCTATAGATTGCTTACGGAGCTATGATGTTGTGTCGCTTACGGAATTATACATTCTCTGAAAGGACTATAGTGATGCCGCAGCAGCATTACAGACCTTTCGTAGAGCCTCGTGTGCTCGGGGTATAGTCACAAGGGAAAAAAGGATTGAACTCAGTTACATGAGCCCAAATGGCTCATATATAGTTACAGGAGATCAGACGGCTCAGATACAATTATATGAGCCCAAATGGCTTAGATGCAGTTACTTATAGGACGTCAAGGGTACCAATAGGAGTATATAGACTGATTAGCGCCTGTCGGGGCTTATGGGGGCATAGGTAGGTTATCTCTGCGATGATTGTACCTTCCAGGCTTATGGGGGCCATGTTAGGTTCTTGTTTGTATACTTGTTTGCTAGCTACACCTTACGAATGTGTAGTCATGCATCTTCAATTCTTACTTGTATAGTGATTTACTAGATGCAGGTTATGGTTTGAAAGCATACAGGTTAACTTCTGCCCTTCTTGCTATTCACTTTTAGTTCTTTATCAATTTCTAGTCTACTTTGTATTACTGCCTTGCATATTCAGTACATATTGTACTGATGCCCAACTATGGGGCGCTGCATACTTGCCTACAAGTTTAGACAAACAGATTGCGGGATATCCTAGCAGTTATTCAGAGTCAGCAGATTAGCCAGCTCCTTTCTTTCGGAGTTTCCAGGTAGTAGAGGTTATCTGTCTTTTTTTGTTATAGTATTTGGGTAGGCCGGGGCCCTGTACCAACTAATATTTTCACTCTTAAAGACTTTCAGACTACATTCTTTAGTTAGTTGGTTGTTGTTGGTTGTGTGGGGCCTATGTATGTCTTATTTTATGCGTTGGCTGTGTGGGGCCTAGTTTAGCTAGTTAGTTAGTATCTTTGTCGGCTATAGTATGAATATGACTGTCTGTTTTTCATTTTGTTATAACTAAACAGCACGATGGTCTTGTTGGCCCTCATAGGATCTCTTTTACTATTATGTTGGCTGGGTTAGCTATTTTCTTTTACAGGTGTTGTGTGGCCTTGTCGGCCCGAGGCTGTGTTTACAGCCGAGATATAGCAGTTTGTTTTCTTTATTTTGAGTCGCTGGTAGGCACCAGAGGTGCATATGCCCAGCCAAGTCAGGCCAAAAAACAGTGTGGCATTAGGTGCCAGTCATGCCTCCTAAGGTGGGGCGTGACAGGTATAAGGATAAAAATAAAGAGATTGAATAATGTGCTAAAAAAAGTCAAAGAGTTGTGATGTATTAAAGTGATAAGGGAGATTAGTAATTATCTTGGCCAAACAGTTTTTACCCGTCCCTTAGCCTACATTACAACCATCTTTAGTCCTAATTGATCTTAGACTCAATATTCTATATTAGTGGAGTATTTACACTAAGGGCAAGCGTATAGGCCCTCTTTTGTATGCATGTTGAGTTCTTTGGGAGAGTGAATGATATTGTTCTATCTATGCCCAAGTCAAAATTATTATATATCATGCGTGTGAAAGGGTAACTCTCCAAATAGTGAGGGGCACATAATGGCAAGATTTTTGTATATCTTTGATTGCTAAATTGTATATATTCATGTTGGTCCAAATATATCTTGTTGAGTTAGTTCTAGAAGCTAAGTGATTTTGATTTGTGACCTTTGAATGTTGATCTTGTATGCATATTGAGTGGATTGTTGAAGCTTGATTGAATTGTCTAATGAACCTGAGTGTAACTAGATCTGTTCATAGGGTGAATTTTTTGTGAAACATGAGTGGGAAAGTAGTAGATTGTTCGAGGACGAACAGTAGTTTAAGTATGGGGTGGTGATGTTGGGGGTATTTACGCACTTATTTGCCATATTTTGCTCATACTTAGCTATATTTTAAGAACAAATTATGTGTGATTGCTTTAGTTTTATATGATATTTGTGAAAAAAAGCTTACACACATTATTAGATGTTTACAGGGATAAAAGTGACAGGTTTGACTTACTTGAGGCTTAAAAGAGCAAGTATTGCCAAGCCGAACTGAAAGGGAGCAAGTGCCACAGTAAAATAGAGGTTGGCATTGCACAGCCACATTTGCACGACACACAGGGCACACTGGCGCACCAAGCTGCACGACGCGAAGCCTAGATGGCGCAAGGAAAGGTGCGAAAACGACCAAGGTTTTTTACTCAAAGCCTGCAAATTTCAATCCTAGTCTAAGTAGGAACATGTAATACCCCGAAAGCCCTAAGATCAGACCCGAGGGTTGAAATGGAGAAAACAGAATTTTCTGCACCAGGTCACAGGACGAGTCATCCAGTGACCCGTGGGTGCACCAAGAGTTGTTAAGTGACTCATAGGGAGGAGGATGGACTTAGTTGGATTTTTGGATTTGGGGTTGACCACGATTGAGACCATGAATCGTGGTCAGGACCACAAGTCATTAGGTCACTCGTGCTTAGAGGTTAGCTTGAAGTGGAAAATTTAGGCACAGTAGGGCACGACTTGGTCACCATGAGTCGTGGTGACCCTTAGAGATATGATTTCAGTACTGGCCATGAGAAGTAGTCGTGGTGTTGAGGACAAATTGTCCAGTCCCTCTTTGGGACTGACAGTGTATTTGTTTTCCTGCTTAGTAAGGACTTTTCCGTAATTCCTAAGCTCCTAAGGCCTAAACTACGTCTTTTTAAGCTTAGAAAGTGTGTTTTAAGAGGGGTTAACTCATTCTAAGACTATTCTCCTCCATGCATGCAAGCTTAGAATATTCTACGGTTGATCAAGCTTAGGATTCATCAAGTTCTTCCGCAATTCCTTTGGGCATTCAAAAGGGTTATGTAATTAGATTCTCCCAGGTATGTAGGGTTATGAATGGGTGTATCCATCCACTCTCATGCCCAATCCCTTTTCAATTTCATGTGATTTCTAAGTTGATGAATCTATGGGGTTTTAACCCAACTTATGAATTCTCTAAGTATCTTCATGGGTATTCTCTACGCATATTTCTAATGTTGAGTTATGATTTATGGGAATGTTTTATAATATTTTCAATTACAAATTATGATTTCAAAGTCTTACAAATGATATGCCCACCTAGTTATGATGAGATGTATATGATGAAAGTATGATTTTGAATTACCCATGTCTATGTTCATGTTTTGAGTAATCAAAGTCTATTTCAAGAATTTTTATGTATTGAGCAAGCCCATATGATCAAGTATGTTTCATGATTTATCTATATTTCATGTTATTAGCTTATCACATGGTTTTAGTCTAGACTCCCACTCTTTTCAGCTTGTGGTATGGTTTGAGCCCAAGGCTCCTCATTTATGATTTCAGATTATGTATGTATGTTATGATTCAGCTTCGTCACTAGACAATGTTCAGCTTTATTGAAAAACGATAGAGTAGTGTCTAGCACTGAGTAGGCTAAGGGTCAGGCAACCCTATGCCTCAGAACTACATGCCAACATAGGTATGTTCAGATTATTGGGACCTCCCTTGTGAGCTTCCCCTGCCCCCAAGGGGCCTTCAACTTGATATCAATATCATGGTAACGTCCTTAGCCCTGGTAAATATTTGGACGGCTCTACCCACTTGAGTGTAATAATTGGGACCACGTAAGCTCTATCGTGGTAATGTCGGTTGTATGACGAGCCTCCCATTGTTCCTCATAATTTTAGTTATGCATGTTCATCAGTCATGATATTATGTTTTCAACAGGTTTGACCCAATGTTCAGTTTTACTTATGATTATCAGTTTTCAACTTTGGGTAATTCGATTCAGTTATGATTAAATCATGTTTTCAGATAATAGCATGCAAGCTCTACTCTCAGACTCTTATGATGAAATGTTTATGATATGCATGATCCCTGATTTTACTTACTTAGTGGTCTTACTTACATTGCATACTCGGTATATTTCACATACTGACCGCATACTCTATGTTGTATCATTTCATGATACAAACTCGAATATTCAGGCTCAGTCCCGCTGTTAGCCAGATCCTCAGTGTTAGCACTTTCTAGCCTGAGTTGGTGAGTCCTCATCGTTCGAGGGCCCTTCTTTCCAATTGTGTTTTCAATATTTTCAGTTTCAGACTTTAGTGAGTTAGTTGGGGTCTTATCCCATCAACTCGTCAGTAATAGAGGCTTATCTGACATAGTGTGTATTTAGCTTTCGACTTGTGTTATGTATTTAGTTAGTCGATGTTATCAGATTTTCAGACTTCCTCTATGTTATATGTTGGATTTCCGCATTTAAAATTTTGATCTCAGATGTTATGTTCATGCCATGGGTCGACTTGGAGCCTCTCAGGGTTCTTTGTCCCGTATCTCAATTCGGACCTATGTTCGATTCGTGAAAAACTTGGTATCAGAGTTAGGTTTTGAAGTATACTAGGATGTCTGAAAGCCGCATTAAGTAGAGTCTTTTTCATGGGTGTGAAGCGCGCNGATAAGTATTTGTGTATAAATATTGCTATTCTTTGCGTCCTAGGATGTCTGAAAGCCGCATTAAGTAGAGTCTTTTTCATGGGTGTGAAGCGCGCCACACTTATGATGAAGAGACTACGAAACATTTTAAGAATTGTTCCCTTCTTTCATGATCTATGTCGTGCGATGAAATATCTCTCTATCCTTCTAACTCGTGCTATACGCATTTGACGAATCATTCCTCCTCACTGAGTTAATGGAAGAAGAAATAGGAACGGAAATGGCCAAGCGAGTGGCAATGGGGATGGGCACCAACAGGCCCCACCAGGCCTCGAGGATCATGTGCCCGACCAGGTGGCCCATGCAGAGTTTAGGGAAGCCATACAGATGCTAGCTCAAGCTTGGATAGCCCAGGTCAACCAACAGGCGGTAGCACATGTATCTCAAAATGGGAATGCGGCAGCAGCGAGAGTTAGAGAGTTTCTAAGGATGAACCCTCCGGAGCTTGGGTCAAAGGTGGACGAGGATCCACATGAATTTATTGATGAAGTTCTGAAGATCACCCAGATCATGGGGGTGATCAGGGAGGAGTGCGCAGATTTAATCTCATACCAGTTGAAAGAGGTTGCACATATTCTGGTTCAGGCAATGGAAGGATAGCAGGACAGTTGGAGCAGGCCCCATTTATTGGGATGAGTTCCATATTGCATTTCTAGATCAGTTCTTCCCTCGTGAGATGAGGGAGATTAAAGAAGCTGAGTTTGTGAACCTGAAGCAAGGCAAGATGACAATCCAGGAGTACGCTTTAGAGTTCACTCACTTTTCCAAGTATGCACATGAGATGGTGGCAGATCAGAGAGCCCGAGTGAGCCGGTTCGTGCATGGGATAGCAGACTATTTGGTTAGAGATTGTCGGACTACGATACTTCATCGAGACATTGATTTCCCCTGGATAGTTCTGTACGCCCAGCAGATAGAGGCGATATAGATAGTGAGCGGGAGAGGGAGGCAAAGAGGGCCAGGACTGATAGCTTTGGATTCCCCCAGCAGAGACCTAGTGGTGGGCACCATCAGCAGTCCCACCAGAGATCTTCAGCCCCAGTGCCATCAGCTATGAGTGTTCCATCTAGATCTAAGCGCAACCATAGGGGAAGATTATCAGGCTCTGGAGGTCAGGGGAGCAGACCCTCAGAGCCCAGCATCCTAGAGTGTGGCAGGTGTGGCCGGAGACACACGGGTCAGTGCTTAGCAGGTAAAGGTGCTTGTTTCGAGTGTGGGAAGTCCGTACATATGCTCACAGATTGTCTAACATCCATACAGGGCCATGATAGGGGTTAAGGCCCAGCCACTAGTTTCACATCCCCACCAGCACGCATAGCTCAGTCGATTCCTACGTTTTTAAATTCCCAGAAGCTAGGGTACATCCACTAGTATGGGTGGTGGTTAGCGTCAGAACAAATTTTATGCCCTTGGATCTCGTCAGGAGCAGGAGGTCTACCCAGATGTAGTCACTGGTATGTGATGAGTATTCCACCTTGATGCATATGCATTGTTAGATCCAGGGGCTACCTTATCTTGTGTGACGCCCTATGTTGCTAGTAGTTTCAGAGTCAGTCCCGAAATCCTATCAGAACCCTTCTCAATCTCTACTCCAATCGGTGATTCGGTTATAGCTCGACGGGTATATAGAAATTGCGTTGTCACAGTCCTTCAGAAAGTCACCTCAGTAGATTTAGTAGAGTTATCCATGATATATTTTGATGTTATTTTTGGCATGGATTTGATACATGCATGTTATGCCTCAGTAAATTGTAGAATCCATGCAGTAGAGTTTCGATTTCCGGGTGAGCCAGTCCTAGAGTGGAAGGGTAGTTCAGTTGTGCCTATAGGTCATTTCATTTCCTACCTTCAGGCTAGAAAGATGATTTCTAAGGGTTGTGTATACCATCTAGTTAGGGTTAAGGATGCTACGTCCTAGACCTCGACTATCCAGTCAGTTCCTGTAGTGTGTGAATATCCAGAAGTGTTCCGGATGATTTACCAGGAATTCCTCCTGAGCGAGAGATCGATTTTGATATTGACCTTCTTCCCGATACGCAACCTATGTCTATTCCTCCTTACATAATGGCCCCAGCTGAGTTAAAGGAGTTTAAGGAGTAGTTGAAGGACCTCTTAGACAAGGGTTTCATCAGACCTAGCAAATCCCCGTGGGGTGCACATGTCCTCTTTGTCCAGAAGAAGGATGGGTCCCTTTGGATGTGCATTGATTATCGACAATTGAACAAAGTTACAATCAAGAACAAGTATCCTCTCCCTAGGATTGACGATTTGTTTGACCATCTTCAGGGTGCTAAGTGTTTCTCAAGGATAGACCTCAGATCCGGATACTATCAACTCAAGGTTCGGGAGAGTGACATTCCAAAGACAGCCTTCAGGACTCGGTATGGTCACTACGAGTTTGTAGTCATGTCCTTTAGACTAACGAATGCTCCTGCATCTTTTATGAATTTGATGAACAGGGTGTTCAAGACATACTTGGATATGTTCATGATTATGCTCATAGATGATATTCTAATATACTCTGGGAGCGAAGAGGAGCATGCCGCTCACTTGAGGGTGGTATTATAGAATTTGAAGGATCGCCAGTTGTATGCTAAGTTCAGCAAATGTGAGTTTTGGTTATACTCAATGGCATTTCTGGGTCATGTGGTGTCAAGTGAGGGTGTACACGTGGATTCCCAAAAGATAGAAGCGGTGAAGAATTGGCCTAGACTAGTGAATCCTTCGGATATCAGGAGTTTCTTCAGTTTAGTTGGTTACTACCAGAGGTTTATTGAGGGGTTTTCATCCATTGCAGTGTCGTGGACTAAGTTGACCTAGAAGAATGTGAAGGTCCAATGGTCGGAGACTTGTGAGAAGAGCTTCCAAGAGTTGAAGGTTCGACTCAGCTCAGCACCAGTTTTGACCCTAACTGAGGGTACCGATGTGTTTATGGTGTATTGCGATGCCTCGAGGATCAACCTTGGTTGTGTACTAATGCAGCATGGTAATGTTATAGCCTATGCTTCCAGGCAGCTGTAAGTCCATGAAAAGAACTATCCGGCTCACGATCTCGAGTTGGCGACGGTAGTATTTGCCTTGAGGATTTGGATATACTATCTTTACGGGGTCCATGTGGATGCGTTTACAGACCACAAAAGACTATGGTACATGTTTACCCAAAAGGATTTGAATTTACGTCAGAGGAGGTGGTTGGAGCTTCTTAAAGATTATGATATGAGCGCCCTTTATCATCCAGGCAAGGCAAATGTGGTGGCAGATGCTCTTAGAAGGCTTTCTATGGGGAGTGTAACCCATGTAGATGAGGAAAGGAAAGAGTTAGTGAAGGATGTGCATCGGCTTGCACGACTAGGAGTTCATCTCGTTGACTCAACGGATGTTGGTGTCATTGTTCAGAATGGTTCAGAATCTTCCTTGGTAACCAAGGTCAAAGCTAGACAAGACGGGGATCCTATTTTGATCAAGTTGAATAAATTTGTTCGGAATCAGAAAGTGGAGGTCTTCTCCCAAGGGAGAGATGGTGTACTACGATATCAGAGTCATTTGTGTGTACCGGGTGTTGATGAGTTGACGGAATGGATGTTGCATGAGGCTCATGGTTCCAGATATTCTATATATCCAGGTGCCACCAAGATGTACCGTGACCTAAAGGTGTCTATTGGTGGAATGGCATGAAGAAGGACATAGCAGAGTTCGTGGCTAAGTGTTCGAATTGTCAATAGGTGAAAGTGGAACATCAGAGACCTGGAGGTATGCTCCAAGATATTAGTATCCCTACTTGGATGTGGGAGGAGATCAATATGGACTTTATTACAGGATTTCCTCGTACTCACCGACGAGCCTGTATCATGAAACGATACAACATAGAGTATGCGATCAGTACGTGGAATGTACCGAGTATGCAAGGTAAGTAAAACCGTTGAGTAAGTAAAATCAGGGATCATGCATATCATAAACATTTCATCATAAGAGTATGAGAGTAGTACTTGCATGTTATTATCTGAAAACATGATTTAATCATAACTTAATATCATAACTTAATCGAATGACCCAAAGTTGAAAACTGATAATCATAAGTAAAACTGAACATTGGTTCAAACCACTGAAAACATAATATCATGACTGATGAACATGCATAATTGAAATCATGAGGAATAATGGGAGACTTGTCATATAACTGATATTACCACGATAGAGCTTACGTAGTCCCGACTATTATACTCAAGCGGGCAGAGTCGTCCAAAGCTTTGCTAGGGCTAAGGACGCTACCATGATATCGGTATCAAGTTGAAGGCCCCTTGGGGGCAGGGGAAGCTCACAAGGGAGGTCCCAATTCTCATATATTCAAGCTCAGTCCCGCCGTTAGCCAGATCCTCAGTGTTAGCACTTTCCACCCAGAGTTGGTGAGTCCTGAACATTCGAGGTCCCTTCTTTTTAGTAGTATTTTCAGTTTCAGACTTTAGTGAGTTAGTTGGGGTCTTGTCCTATCAACTCGTCAATAGTAGAGGCTTATCATACATAGTGTGTATTCATCTTTCAACTTGTGTTATGTATTTAGTTATTTGATGTTATCAGATTTTTAGACTTCCACTATGTTATATGTTGGATTTCCGTATTTAAAATGTGTAGCTCGGATGTTATGTTCATGCCATAGGTCGACTTGGAGTCTCTCGGGATTCTTTGTCTCGTGTCTCGATCCAGGCCTATGTTCGGGTCATGACAGAATAAATGCAGATTTATTCTACTACTATATATACCCCTGGTAGGACTTTTGAGGACACCACTTAATTATTGACTATTATTCACGCGTTAAATCATTGTATGGAAAATATTATTTCATACAATTGTTGGAAGAAAAACATCAAGTTCTTGTGATTAAATTTTGCTTTCAAGATCTATAAAATGATTTCATATTATTGTAAGTATTTCATCATGATTATAAATATTATGTGATTGTTTCTTCAAACATGAGCGGCTAATCTCTTTAGCTAAGGTTGTGGGAATCATGATGGATTAATGGAAGTAGGCTAAATAAAATAGTGATTCTTAAATGCTGAATTGAGTGGATCGTTATTCTCTTTGTTTTAATTAGTTTAGCGATTGCAAATTGTAACACCCCAAAACTTTCTTAAACCAAACTCAGACTCAGCAGGAAGAAGCAAAAAATTTTATCTCAGAACGATCGAGACAATGAGTCGTTGTCAGCAATAATGACCCGTTGTCTGAGTCATGATCATCCCTTCCAGTTGCCTTTTGGGAACCAACGAGATATGGAACAATCCGTTGTAAGGAGTAATGAGTCGTCCTGTCACTCGTTGCATTCCCAGCTCAGAAATCAGTTAGACCCTTCCCAGGGACCCATGAGTTAGACGACGACTAATGAGTCATGGGGTGACTCATTAGTTAGAGCTCCAAAGTGTTGTTGATAATCTCTTCCAGTAACAACGAGTGGCAAAAACAACCCGTTGTGTTATACGACGAGTCGTTGTGTCCATCCGTGGTGACAAGCCCCAAAATCCTTCAGAATCCCACTAGCAAGGATGAGAGGTGAACCACTCATTGGATCAACTAACAAGTCATGGTGTCATCTATTAGAGGGGTTCCAGTGTTATGCTTGAATCTGTGCCAGTGGTCACAAGAGGTACCAATAACCTGTTGGTTCATCCAACGAGTCATGGTCCCCTTTGTTGCCAATTTCCAGTGAGCCCGAATTTCAGGCCCAGGACCAACGACTGGTCCTAATGAGTCGTGGTATCAACCAATGACTGTTCCCAATGGGTCGTGGTGTCAACAAATGACTCGTTGTGTGACCCATTAGTCCCCATCGGGCAGTTTTCATACTTTTATCTCAGGGGCAGTTTCATAACTTTCAACTATTTTTGTCCTTAAACTATGTCGTTTTGGGAACGTTTAGGAGGGGATTAAAGGGGTGATCGACTAAATCCCTCTCATTCCTCTCAACTTATGATTTTCAGAATGTAGAAGTACCAGATAGTCAGTGTAGAGCTAAGCTAGGGCTTCCAGTGTTCTTAAAGATTTCACCCGATTTCTTCTCAAGGATTCCACTCCAGGTATGTGGAAATTCAACAAGGGAATTGCCCTTCCCTTGTGCCCCACAATCCTTCTAAAATTTCTTATCAGTTCTAGCCCTAAAGTGTTGAGTTAGTGTAAATTTGTAGCCAGATTCTGATTAATTTTTGTGGATTGTTGTCCCAATGAATTCTTGCTATGTTTCCACTACTTAGTGATCATGTTGCTATTTTCTTCATGTGAAATGATTTTAGCCCTAATTCCATGAAATGCAGTAAATGTGGGTCTTGCATAGTTGATTAGAAACTATTGTTTCTTGACTCTGTTAGTTCTTGAATTCCCATGTTAATTATTATCATGTGAGTTTGCAGTCAGTCTGCATGCTAGTCCAATCTCAGTCAGAAATTAGTATTTTCAATATCTTTCAGAAATTCAGCTGATCATTTTAACAATAGTCAGTCCTTGAGGAGTTCAGTTCACTAATACTCCCTAGTTTAAGTTATCAGTTAGTTCTTTATACAGTTACAATGCTTCCAGATAAGCATCTATGACCAGTCTTAGAACACCAGTTTTCAGTTATCCGATCCTACAGACTCTCAAGTTACTTTCAAATACGTATTCCTGACTTAAACCAGGACCCCAGCTGCGAGTTATCAGCTTAGTAGTCAAGTTAGCACTATCTAGTGGGAGTAGTACTTATCACTGAGTGGAATGGGGTTCCAACGCACCCAGGTTACCAAAACTACATTGCCACCGTAGGTTATTGGCCCAACGAGCCCCATACTTGTGATCACCCAGCTCAGCCACTATACCCTGGCAAAGTACAGTGGGCTTTCTCCGATGGGGTGTATACATCGGACTCCATGTTTAGCTCACGTGGTTATATGTCGGTTATATCACGCCTCAAAACTGGGGGAGGGCGCGACTAGCTTCTGATACCTGACTGACCAGGAAGCCGACTATATAGCATCTATAACTGTAACACTTAGGCCTTCCAGGCCACCTGTCACAATCAACTGGAGTAATCATATGGACCCATAAGGTCTCAACTACCACAAATGAATAATTGAAATGCCTATAAGGCCACGACTATGCTAAACCAAGCAACAGAAAGCCGACAAGGCCAAAAACTGAATAATACTACACATACTATGTACACAAAGCCTCTAATAAATAAACTGAACTGATGGTCGAAATAGGGCTCGGACCTACTCATAACTGCATCTCAAAACTCTAACTAAAACAAAACCAGATCTTAGCTCCAGAAAGAAAGGAACATACCAACACATCAGCTTATCTCACGAACTGCTACTGCAACTGGAAATCCTGACCTCTACCTACACCCGCGACACGAACGCGGGTCCCCAAATCAGAAATAAGGAATAGTAACAACCTGAAAACTGAAACCTAACAATAAGTCAATACTCAAGTGCAAAATCAACCAAGTAATGCATGAGAAAAAACTATAACTGTAATACCGGCGGCCAGCCGACCATAAAATCCATATAAAAATGCCTCTAGCCGATGTACCATACCTGGGTAAAATAGAACTATCTCCAACCGGTGTACCATACTGGACCGTGTACTCATACTGGGGTAAAATAAAAGTATCTCCAACCGGTATACCATACCGGGGTAAATAAAATATCTCCAGTTGGTGTGCTGCTACTGCAAAATAAAAATATCTCCAGCCAATGTGCCATACCAGGTAAAATAAAAATACTCCCAGCCTGTGTCATATCGAGTTAAAATAAAATATCTTCAGTCGGTGTGCTATACTAGGTAAAATAAAGATAATTCTAATTCATTATCATAAATGGGCCGATAGTGGCTTTTATCGAGTCAATTCACATATGGTATATAAATGACAAATGTTAAATCTGTGGGCGGAATAATACTTTTCGTAATACATAAAATGCAAGTGGGAGCACACATACTAAAAATGCTAGAAAATATGAATATATATCACGGTAAAGCAGTCAAATTATATATAAACACGTCGACTCAGTTACTAGAAGGACCTTCAAGAGGTTTAGGATAACAAGAACTTTTGTAGGCTTACAAACAATGTCCTTACAAATAACTTACCAATTTAACATGGCTAGGGATTTAGACTAAATCTCCCAGGCACTAGAGCTCTCAAAAGTATTTCCCCTGGACCCTTCAATTAATTTCAACTGTTGATTTTGAAACGTCACTACTCGGGTTAATATCTGAAATGCATTCTCAAAATCTGCCCTCTGATATACCTGAAGGTACAACAGGTGCAGAAGTATCAATAACTCTACCTTCTCTTAACTCTATCGAATCTGAAAACAACAGGAGGGGCTGGAATCCTTCCTATAGTAATTCTGACTGGAACTTGGAGGAACTATGGTACGAGGAATGGGAAACTCTCTTCGAGCCTTTAATCTATTTCGTACTGCAGGAGGGCGATCGACCCTTTAAAATATCAGTGCTGATAAATCTGTAGTAATTTTCCTTACTCTAGAAAATTCTAAACATAAGTATGATTTAGATTTCAAACACCTATAACATCTTTTCTCTATAGCACGATCTATTAATGAACACAGTGAAACAACTCCTAAATGCCCTGTAGCCTCCTGATTATAAGTATGGTGCACAACATACCCATAAGTAAGACTCTACAAGACACGGCTTTGTGGACTCCTGGGATACGACTTCGCCCTGATACCAAGTCTGTCACGCCTCAAAACTGGAGAAGGGAAGGGCACCGGGCTCCGATACCTGACGACCGGAAGCCGACTATATAGCTTCTATACTGTAAACACTTAGGCCTTCCAGCAATTTCCATCATAATCAACTGGAGTAATCATCTGGACCTATAAGGTCTCACTACTGAAAATAAATAATTGAAATGCTGATACAGGCCATGACTATGCTAAACCAAGCAATGAAAAGCCAACAAGGACACAAACTGAATAATACTATATATACTATGTCCACAAATCCTCTAATGAATAAACTGAACTGATGGTCGAAACAAGGCTCCGACCTACCCATAAGTGCATCTCAAAACTCTAACAGAAACAAAACCAGATCTTAACTCCAGAAAGAAAGGAGCATACCAACACATCCGCTGGGATCTCACGAACTGCTACCGCAACTAGCAATCCCGACCTCCTACCTGCACCTGTAGCATGAATGTGGGTCCTCAAGCTGAAGGGAATGTCAGTACAGCATTAGAAATGTACTGGTATGTAAGGCAGAAAACTATAAATATGTAAGATAGCAATGATAACTGAGCCAGAAATAAGGAATAGAAACAACCTGGAATCCTCTGAAAACTAAAACTCTGACAATAAGCTGTTACCAAGTGCAAAAGCAACCAAGTAATGCATGAGAAAAACTAAACAGCACGGGCAGCCAGCCGGCCATAAAATCCATATAAAAATGCCTCCAGTCGGTGTACCATACCAGGGTAAAATAAAACTATCTCCAGCAAATGTACTATACCGGGTAAAATAAGAATATTCCCAGCCGGTGTACTATACGGGGATAAAATAAAATATTCCAGTCAGTATGTCATATCAAATAAAAATCTCCAGCCGGTGTGCCAAGTACCGGGGTAAATAAAAATATCTCCAGCTGGTGTTCATACTGGGTTAAAATAAAACATCTTCAACCGTGTGCCATACCGGGTAAAATAAATAATTCTCAATCATAATCATAAATGGGACTGACATGGCTTATATTGAGTCAATTAAACAAAGATATGGCATATATATTGCAAATGTTAAATTTTTGCCCAGAATAGGCCTCTTTCATAACACATAAATACAAGTGAGCATACATATCATGTAAAGCTAGAAAATATGGATATATATCACGTAAAGCTGTCAAATTATATATAAACATGTCGACTCAGTTATTCAAGGACCTTTCAAGAGGTTTAGACAACATAATAATTTTTGTAGGCTTACAAATAATCCTATCAATTTAACATTTTGCTTGACAGAAATACATAGAGCCTATTTCCTTATAGAATTCTTTAACATCTGGGATCTGCAAACAAGCATACTGGCCCACCAGGTGGTTCCTTTTCCTGTTTCGACAACTATACATTGGAATTTCATTGTCAAATTTATCACGTAGATGAGCACATATAGTTCTTAATTCATTTGGTATCATTTGCAGGAAAACATGGAAATTATAACTAGGAACTTGGAGTTATTTGTCATGACGCTTTAACATATACATAGAGATGAGAGCTAAACTACATGCATATAACGTATGAGACTTCTATATAACGTATAACTCTGTATTTAGTTAACTATGTGACTTCCAGAGACTCTCTGGTATTCAAAGTTCTGAGCTAACTGATCATTATCATAGCCTACGCTTATACTTATTTAGACATTAGAACATTGGTACATGGAGACCTCTCTCCTCTAAATTTAGGAAATTCAAATGATAACTCAACAAGAGCTAAACAAATAGATGGCTGATTTGAATATAACTGAAAGAATTCAATTGTATGTTATAATACGAAAATCATATAGCATTAAGACTTTTTACTGGAAATACATATAAAGGCTTGAGTTCTTAGACTTGTACGCAACTTCAAATACTTGACCAAGACTTTAGCATGATTCTCGAAATATGATCTCTTGAAAACTTCTTAGATTAGCTAGCACATTTCAACATAAATTAGGATTTTGAAGACATAACTTAAGGATCTGAGACTTGGAGCTCTGTAAATTTTGAACTGGTGAGCAACTCTCTAAGTGATTCCTTATAGAAAATAAAGATATATAGTTGAAATTCGACGATGTTGGATTGACTATATAACTTTGAAATTATCTGAGGAGCTTAAGAAAAGGTTACATTATTATGTTTACTTAGAGGATATTATTATAAGCGACTTAGGAGGATCCTAGGATTACCCTTTCAGACATGCAGATAATTTAAATCACTTTGAATAGATAACTTAACATAATCGTTTAGGTGTATAGTAGAGATCTTCTCAACTTGGGTTACCAGTTTGGCGTGACGCTCAACTCTAAATTATTTCGTAGAAGGTTAACACTCTACTGCTATTCATCAACGTAACATACTGAACATAAACAACTTAATTAATAAACTCTTTGTAAAACGTCTTTGTGAACAGGCTAATCTTACAGCTGCTCTCTAACTTGTTCACAATCGCAACTCCTTATCATCTTTAACAACCTTTAGCTCTACTCTCCTTATTCATGTTAACTTCTTTTCCAAACATGATTCACTCTACACTTAAGTCTTTATTCTCGTGTTTACTATTTCATCAATTTTTACACATACTTAATACCTCTCTTTACCTAATTGAGAACTTCATCTGCTAAACTCAGTCTTGCCATTTAACATCATTCAAAGGTTCTAGAAAGCAATTACGGGATAGAGTGTATATTATCATATTACCTTAAAAGGTCTAACATTTACTCTTATATTCCCTTTTATAACATCACAAAAAAGATTAACAACTTACCTACGCTTTCTCGTTAACATCTATCGACTTAGCTTATTCGCTACGCGCCGCTTGCTTAGTATTAATGAGGGAAAACATAAAAATCTCCTTTTTACTCTTAAGCACTTTAAAACATAAACATATAGGATGTAGTAAATTCATATTATTAAAAATGCTTATTTCAATAAGCTCGTTTACCCTCAATCGATTTAGCGTCATCTTCTTAGCTTAAGTTCGATTACATGTCGTCGTCTTTAGCATTTCCTACTGGTTTCACTAAGTGACCATGATTTAACATATATATTCAACATCACTATACAATATACTGCAAAGGACCAGTCATGGTTCCCACGTTAAGGGACTTCAGACTCGATTTACAAATACGACAAAAATAGTATAAAAAAATTACGCCTTCGCCTACATTGTTCGCTTCAAGCCTTATTAACAATTCAAGCTTTATGCCAAGTATTTCCAACCCTTTGGACAGGATCATACATGTCTCAATATGATTTTAAAACATAGGAATATTGATCTCTAATGACTCTAGTTTCATGTTTTAAAAACAAGGAAAGAGACGACTTTACATACCTTGGAACGTCGACTCTAATTTTTGCCGAAACCTCTTTCAAGCTTACACCTTAAGCTCCTTCCAAGTCCAATTTACAAACACAACGCAGCAGAAACTTCACTCACCAAAGTTCTGGAAAAATTGGGCAACAACATGCCACAAGAAAACGAAGAAACAATAACACGATACTACAACATTCTCCAAGTTTTGAGACCTCATAAACTCAAAGAAATCAAAAAGGGAATTACTTTCTACTCCTTTCTGGAGATGTTATTAGCTAGCAAGAGGTCTCACTCTTTCCTCTGCCTAGAATCAGCAAAAACGCAGCAAATACTACAATCAATAATAAGATAACGAATGCTTTGCGACTTTCTTCATAGCTTCTCTTCCCAAAGCCCAAAAGAGACAAGAGGAAGTTTACCTAGGAATTCTTTTCACCATGTGATAGGGCTTGAATTCTCTGGAATTATGAAAAAATAAAGTAAAACAGAGCAGAAATGATCGTTCTAGCTCAATTTTACTTCATAGGCGGCTATCCAAGGCCTGGGCGGTGCCCATGCGACGCCCTTTCGCATGCGCGCCCCTTTGCCGCTTTCGCCTGCCCGCACTCGCGCGCCTGGGCGCCTGTCGGCGCATTGTCTTCAAACGAGCATAACTTTACCTGAACTCTAATTGATGAGCGATTTTTTTCTATGCAAAACTATATTCAAAGACCTTTGGTTTGTTAGGTCGTGGGGTTCTAATTTATTATATATTAGGATATATGATCATTTAAAGTTGACTCCTTACTTATTAACTCTTACATACTCTTGCTTTCCGCTGCATATTTCCTTGTCATCTACCACCAATATACAACCCGTACTTCCCTTTAACATAGCATACAAATATCAAATAATCACTAAAAATCCCAGGATGTAACATTCTCCCCTTAGGACACGGTCCTCGAATGTCAGTAACACTCTTTAACTCTTCCTTGTCTTCTTTCATAAACATACATTCCATATATTCATAAAAATATTCTTTCCTTTCGTTGCTTCATATCAAACTATACTTATTCAACTCAATCTATTTATCTGACATAAGACAGACGCTACCACAACATAATCGATGAACTTTTCAATCCTTAAGCAATTTATAGACTACCATGGCAGATGATTAACTCATATACTACTTTCCATTCAATACTTAAGATATAGGATCAATGGTAAATCTGGTTGAGCTTACCCTTGCTTTTACCACGTCCCATTATTGGTGGTCCTGGATAACTGCACCAAAGCCTGATCTAAGGACAAAAAAGGGACTAAATCTTCAAGAGAAACTAAATGTCAGCTACCCGGTGCCTTGAAACACTACAAGGGGCCTTAAATAATCCTGTTGACCTGGTCTCCCACTCTATTCTACTTTGCGTCGGTACTTGAAGACGGTGAATCAAATCCTCATCCCGTGAGAAAATTCCTGTATCCGAGCAATAGTCATATCTGTCTGGGTAGACATTCCCAAACATTCTGACCAGATGGGGTCCCAAACCTAATACAATTAATATACTTTGTTCCTCGTATTCTGCACCCTATCTGAAGCATATCAGCCAAAGAATTAAACTTGATACTATATTCGCAAATACTCATGTTGCTCCCCGCTTCTAAGTACAAGAACTGGCTATCTCGGAACTCGTTGAAGTTCCTGTGGTAAGTACTGGATTCATGAAGGCTAGGGATTAGACTAAACTCCTAAGTACTAAAGCCTTCAAAAGTATTTCCTGACCGCCATTAATTTCAATCAAGTGATTTTGAAACGCTACTACTAGGGTTAACATCTGAAATGCATTCTCAAAATCTCATTCCTTTGATATACCTGAAGGTACAAACAAGTGTTGAAGACTGGCCACCCTACTCCTCTTGGCTCTACTGAATCTGAAACAACAGGAGGGGCTGAATCTCTTCCTACGGATTCCGGACTAAACTTGAGGAACTATGGTAATGGCGGAATCGTGAAACACGCTTCTTTGAGCTCCTTAATATATTTCTTTGATCGGCAAGAGGGTGACTGGGACCCTTTAAAACATCAGTGCAGATAAATCTTGTAGCAATTTTCCTTACTCTAGGCGAATTGTAAAACATAAGTACGATTTAGATTTCAAATTCCTCTTACATCTTTGCACTATAGCACGATCTATTAATGAACACAGTGAAACAACTCCTAAATGCCTTGCAGCCTGCAGGATTATAAGTATGGCACACAGCATACCATAAGCAAGACTCTACAAGAAACGGCTTGTAGACTCTGGGATAATGAATTTGCTCTTGATACTAAGTCTCTGGCTACGCCCCAAAACTGGGGAAGAGACGACTGGCTCCTTATACCGACTGGACTGGGAAGCCGACTATATAGCTTCTATAATCTGTAACACTTAGGCCTTCCAAAATTTCACCTGTCATAATCAACTGAGTAATCATCTGACCATAAGGTCTCAACTACTACAAATGAAAAATTGAAATGCCAATAAGGCCAAGAATATAAAACCAAGCAATGTGGGAAAGCCGACAAGTCCACAAACTGAATAATACTATACATTCTATGTCCACAAAGCCTCTAATGAATAAACTGAACTAATGGTCGAAACAAGGCTCCACTACCTATAAGTGCATCTCAAAACTCTAACTGAAACAAACCAGTCTTTTAACTCCAGAAAGAAAGGAGCATACAAACACATCCGCTGATCTCATGAATTGCCACTGCACTAGCAATCCTGACCACCCGCACCTGCAGCACGAATGCGGGTCCCCAAGCTAAGGGACGTCGCACGAATGAAATGTACTGGTATGTGCAGAAAACTATAAATATGTAAGATAGAAAATGAGTAATTGAGCCATAAATAAGGAATATGAACAACCTGGAATCAAAATTGAAACTCCGATAAATGAGTCAATACTCATAAAAAGCAACCAAGTAATGCACGAGAAAAACTAAAAATGTAACAATGGGCAGCCAGCCGATCACATAAAATCCATATAAAAGTGCCTCCAGTCGGTGTACCATACCAGGGTAAAATAAAACTATCCCCAGCCAGTGTACCATACCGGGTAAAATAAAATATCTCCACCCAAAGGTACCATGTACTGGGATAAAATAAATATCTCTAACCGGTGTGCCAGGGTAAATACTTCCAGCCGGTGTGCCATACTGAGGTAAATAAAATTATCTCCAGTCGTTGTGCCATACCAGGTAAAATAAAAATATCTCTAGTACGGTGTGCCATAATTTTTCAAAATAAAAATATCTTTAGCCGGTGTGCCATGCACTGGGTAAAATAAATTATTATCTCAATCATAATTATAATAATATATGCATATGAGATGAGTTCTATAAATATAGAGAGAGAAATGATAGCTGTTGGGTTCTGTAGCCGAAATAGGCCTCTTTCTTAACACATAAATACAAGTGAGCACCCATATCATGTAAAGCTAGAAAATATGCATATATATCACGTAAAGCTGCCAAATTATGTATAAACATGTCGACTAGTTACTCGAAGGACCTTTAAGAGGTTTATACAACATAATAACTTTGTAGGCTTACAAATAATCCTACTAATTTAATATATTTCTTGGATAGAAATACATAGAGCTTATTTTATACAATCCTTTAACATCTGGGATCTGCAAATACATACTGCCTACCAATAGGTGGTTCCTTTTACCTGTATCGACAACTATACATTGGAATTTCATTACAAAATTTATCACGTAGATGAGCCATATAGTTCTTAATTCCTTTGACTTATTTGCAGGAAAAGAAGGAAATTATAATTAGGAACTTGGAGTTATTTTTCATAACGCTTAACATATAATAGAGTGAGAGCCAAACTACAGACATACACCGTGTACGAGACTTGTATATAACGTATAACTAGTATTTATTAATCTGAGGGACCCTAGAGACTTCCTGGTATTCAAAGTTCTGAGCTTAAATGATCATTATCATAGCCTGCGCTTATACTTACTTAGACATTAGGAACATTGGTACATGGGAGAATCTCTCCTCTTAATTTAGGAAATTCAAATGATAACTCAACAAGAGCTAAACATATAGATGCATGATTTGAATATAACTGAAAAAATTCAACTGTATGTTATAACATGAAAATCATATACATTAAGACTTCTTACTGGAAAGACATATAAAGACTTGAGTTCGTAGACTGAACGCAACTTCAAATACTTAACTAAGACATTAGCATGATTCTCGAAATATGATCTCTTGAAAACTTCTTAGATTATCTAGCATATTTCAACATAAATTAAGGACATGAAGACATAACTTAAGGATCTGAGACTTGGAGCTCTATAAATTCTGGAAACTGGTGAGCAATTCTCTAAATGATGCCTCTTATAGGCAAATAAAGATATAGCTGTTATTCGGTTGATGCTGGATTGACTTACATAATCTCTTGCAAATTATCTGAGAAGCATAAGAAAGCTTACATCATGATAAGCTACTTATAAGATCCTAGGATTACCTTTTCTGACATGCAGATAATTTAAACAATTAGAATAGATAACTTAACTTAATCGTTTAGGGGTATAGTAGAGATGTTCTTAAATTTAAGTTACTAGTTTACAAACGTTTAACTCTAATTATTTTGTAGAAGGTTAACACTCTACCGGATATTCATCAACGTAGCACATACTGAACATAAACAACTTAATTTATAAACTCTTTTGCTAATGTCTTTAGAACAGGGTTAATCTTGCTAGCTAATATCTAATCTTGATCATAATCGAAACCCTTATCATCTAAGTTAACAAACTTTTAGTATACTCTTCCATTCATCTTAACTTATTTTCCAAACATGATTCACTCTACACTTAAGTCTTCTATTCTCGTGTTCACTATTTCATCAATTCTACTGCAGTTTACTTACCTAATTAAGAATTTTATCTGCTAAACCTCATCTTGCTTATATTTTAACGTCGTTCAAAGGTTCTAGAAAAATTATGGTCAGAGTGCATATTACTCACATATTACTTTTTATATGGCTAACATTTACTCTTATTTTCCCTTTTAATAATGTCACATAAATATTAACAACTTAGCCACACTTTCCTCGTTAACATTTATCGACTTAGCTATTCGCTACAAACGGCTTGCTTAGCTTTAAGGAGGGGAAACATAACATCCTTTTTACCTTAAGAACTAAACATAAACATGTAGAGGTAGTAACCATTATTAAACATCATTTCAATAAGCTTGTTTACCTTCAATCGCTTTAGCGTCATCTTCTTAGCTTAAGTTCGATTACATCTTGTCGTCTTAGCATTTCCTACCAATTTCAATAAGTGACTAGATCTTAACAAATATTCAAAATCACATATACAATATACTAAAAATGACCAGCTCAAGTGCCCACGTTATGACTTCAGACTCAGATTTACAACTACGACAACAATCGTATAAAAATTACGCCTTTCGCTTCACATTTGTTCGCTTCAACCATTCTTAATGATTCAAGATTTATGCCAAGTATTTAACCCTTGTACTGATCACTACATGCCTATATATGATTTTAAAATATAGGAATATTATCCTTTCAATGACTTAGTTTCGTGCTTGGAAAATACAGATGGGACGCCTTACATACCTTTGGCACGCTGATCAATTTTTGCCGAAAACCTTCCTTTCAAGCTTACACCTTAAGGCTCCCTTCCAAGTCCAATTACAAACACAACGAGCAGAAACTTTACTTCACCAAAGTTCTGAAAAACTATGCAGCAATATACAAGAAAACAATAGAAACAACACAAAACTACAACATTTTCCAAGTTTTAACCTCATAATCTCAAAGTAAAATTAAAAAGGAAATTACTTACCCTTTCTTGGAGATGTTATTATCTAAAGTAGGAGTAGACTGCTACTCTTTCCTCCTCCTAGAATCAGCTAAAAACAAGCCAAATACCACAATCAACTACTAGAAAAAAATAAGCCATGACTTTCTTCCGTTTTCTTCCTAAAGCCTAAAAGAGAGACAAGACTAAGTTTACCCGGGATATCTTTTCACCATTATTGGGTCAAATTATCTGAAATTTAGTGTCCATAAAAGGGAGTAGAAATGGGAGCTTTCTATTCCCAATTTGCATTTACATAGGCGGGCTAGTTGGCCTGGGCGGTGCTTGCGTGCGGCGCCTCAGTGAAGTGCCCTCACACGCGCGCCTTCTGCCTGCCTGTCTCGGCGCCCGCACGCCTGGGCACTTTCCCAGCCAACAGTTCTTTCTTCAAACGAGTATAACTTTTTACTCCGAACTCTGATTGATGAGCGATGTTTTTCTACCAAACTAGATTCAAAGACATTTAGTTTGATAGGTCGGGGCTTTAATTCATTATATATTAGAGATATGGCTTAAAGTTCACCCTTGCTTCTATGAACTTACATACTCTTTTCTTTCCCGTTCATACACATTTCCCTTTGTCATCTACGACCAATATACAACCCATACTTCCCTTTAATATATAGCATATCAATATCAAATAATCACCAAATTTTTCCAGGGTGTAACAGCCTCTATAGACTCTCCCACTTGTCAGTAAAGTTTCAGTTCAGTTCCAGTTCAGTTTAGCCTAATTCAATCACTCTGGGCCCACGATATGTTTATGACTCATCCAGTAATAGCTATTGACCATAAGCTATTTATAGCTTAGTTTTTGTCAGTATTCAGTATCAAAGGTCATTTCATGTTATTTCAGTTCAGTTTTTATTTTCCATGATTATTGTATATCTCATTTACTCAAGATATCTGTACTTATGCATACTTTCTATGTTGTATCGATATGATATAGGCAGGTTCCCAGTCTAAGAATCATCGCAGTCCCTCCGATGATTCCAGCTGCAGTCCTATTGGTGTCCTCATCTTCTTGGGATGGTGTTTTCTTTTAAGTTAGTTCAGCATGGCGTAGTTAGACTTGGTTAGCTAGGGCTGTCCTAAAGAATCATCAGTTATAGTTGGCTTCAAGGTTAAATGTTCAAAGATTCTTTTCAAGTATATTTGCTCTTTTCAAATCAGTATTTCTGGATAATTATTTTATGTAGCCTCTGCTTATGTTTATTCAGTTTACTAGTGTGATGTTAGACCATGGATTAGCTTGGGGTCACTTGTGGAACCAGGCACTGTGTTTCATCGAGGGTGTAGACTCGGCCGCGACAATATCTCCCCTTAGGACTGCTCATCCTCAAATTAAGAAGCTAAAACTGCTGAAAACTAGGAAAAAGAGCCACAATCTTCAGATTGAGACTATAAAACTTATTTTTGAAGGAGAGTGCCTAACTCTATACTGGAATAGGCATATTAACTAAATTAATATAACTAGAGTACATTGAAAACCTGAATTAAAGCTGAAGGAGTACCGAATCGAATAGAGTATTGAGGAGGAATTTAATACCTGATGCTGAACCGAACTCAAAGGGAATAAATGGGGATATTTAATCCATCATGTCTGCTTCTGCTTCCTATGTGTCTCTCAATTCAGCTAGATCCTCCAAGCAAGACTTTTACTGAAGCAACCTCTGTTTTCAACTTACGAACCTGATGGTCTAGGATCTGAACTGGGACTTTTTCGTAAGAGAGATTATCCTTCATTCCTGCATTGTCTAGTGGCATAACTGAGGTAGGACTGATACACTTTCAAAAGTGACACATGTAAAATTGGGTGCATAGATGCTAACTTTGAAGGTAATTCTAACTCATAAGCCATATTGCCACTGCCTCAAAATCCTGTAAGGGTCCTACATAATTTAACCGAAGCCTTCTTTCCAAACCTCATCACCCCTTTCATGGTTAAATTTTTAGATAAAACCAATCATCTACGGCAATTCCAACCTCCTCCTCAGCATTGTGCATGATTTATGTCGGCCTAAGCTATTTGACCGCCTCTCCCGCATTAAGCGCGTCCGCAAGTGTACGGGTCGTGCAAGTAATATAGTGGCTCTTTTTTTTTAAGAAACTTGAAATGCCAACTCATAGGACCTGACTCATTCCTCTAACTATCCATTTCTAGTGTGATCTTTGGGTCATCCAAATGTTATAGACATTTTCGATGGAGATTAATTAAGTCTAGTTTTGGTCAACGAATTATTCTGAAATTTCTCTAGGAGCAACATAGAGTTAAAACCAGACAATCAGGCGATACTACGATTTGCACTGGGTTACGCATGGAACTATCAATTGTTATTTCACATAGTTAGAAAATTGTATGCTCATGGTCTTTGAGCCTCTAAACACGACAATCTAGCCTTACTGTACTGCTGAGAACAAGGATGTTAATTTCAGTTCGTACAATCAATTGCGTTGTGGCTTACGGGAAACGATTAGGACTTTCGTGTCAACCATTTAACTCAACTTAGCCTCACAACTACTTTGTTGAGTGGTGATGTGAAATCCTGCTGGTCTTTAGTAACCCCTGTTTGTCAAAACCAAGCAAGGTGTTAGGCATATTTCTATCCTGAACACAAGGCAGATTATATCAAGTGAGATACAAACATGCTCCTCCTCACATTCTCATGTCCTGACCTAGGTAAGGCTTTCTCAAGCTATTGCCTGCTTAACATATATGTTTTCACAGATCAATCATAAAAACAACCAACAATCCAGAATGCAAGACGAAAACAACAATCAATATCTTAATTCCAAAACAATATCATAAAATCACAATCATAATTCATGGCTTCAACCCTAGAGGAAGGGTTCTAACCATTCATGTTAGTAAAACTACAACTAATCTACTACTACACTACTACTAAACTACATACTTACAAGAATTGGTAGATGAGAAGGAATTTTCCAAACCCTAGATGAGTTCTCCCACTTCTCCCTTCACTCCTAGGTAGTTTTCCAGGATAAAATCGTGACCACTGAATGGTTATTTAAGATACAAGATAAAATAGAGCACAAACATTTAATCACCGAAATGAGATACACCTGCCAAGACTTCCTAACTCCTAAAAATCGACTTTCAATCTTAGAAAACTCATGCAAATCTACCGATTAAGAAATCCCATGAATTATATCCTTCATTCAACATGTGCCCTCACGGAAAGAGAGTTACCCAATTTCACACGCAAAACAATTTTTACATCACAACATGTGTGGGTACAAGAATAGAATTACACTCACTCTCACAAAGAATCTACATGCATCGTGTAATGACCTATAAGCTTTCTTAGTGTTTTACTTCACTAATTTGAGGATGTATGAATGTAAGATCAAATAGGACTTCTTTTAGGTTGTAACATAACTCAGGTACAGGTAGGTACTATTATGCCAGTACAGTGGATTTATCTTTCCTAAGCACTTTAATACATCACGCCCTCCTTACTTAACTTCCCTTCCCTTACTTCACCTTTTCTCCTTTCATCTTTCTTTTCCTCTTGTGTTCCCTTTTATTTAGGCACTTGGCTTACACAAGGAGTTCTATAAATAATTTTTCATTAACTTGTTTTCTTACTCCTTACTAATAATCAACCATTTTCACAATAAGTGCACCTTTGTCCTTTCTCAACTTCTACAAGCAACTTCTACTTTTCCTTCTTTTTTCATTCTTCTCACTCCATTACTCTTTCGGATTTTTCGCTTAAGCGCTTCGGAGCTTTGGATCAAATTCAAGGCTGATGACATAAAAAGGATTAAGCTTATATTGCAGCTACCAAAGAATCGTCTCAAGGCTCAACGTACACCAGGGATTAATTTTTCAAGGTAGGCAAAACGAGGGATAAAAATTAGGTTCATTCAAAAAAATGCCTAAATCATCTCCTACAATTCACATCCTTCATTTCGTTTCATAAACACCCCAGGCAAGTTCTAGACAACCACAATAGCACAAATACTCAAAACCTTACACTCATGGCACATGCTCAGTTCAAGACATATTCAGCAGACTCTTACTCAAAATAATCACAATGAATTCAAATTAAGCTCAATCATATTGAGTCAAATTCAAGAGCCTAAGTGTCTCAAACAAAGTTATAAACTTGCCTCGTTTCAACACCGAACATACGGTATCTTACAATCATGTAGAGCATATAATAAGAATGTCAAGTAATAATTAGCTATGGTTTCAAAACCGACACTCTATCGACTCACTATCCTCAAGACGGTCGTCATCCATCCATCAAGCCGAAACAGTCCCTAACTATGACTAAAACATTGGTGTACAACAACAAGAAAATTTATTCTTCGGTTCAAATAATTTCCGTCAGAAAAGAAACTGAAAAGAAAACTAATGGGTGATGAAGTCATGCTTGACTCACAAAAATTTTTCAAAGTTTTCCAATTTTTCACACAAGCATTATATTCACCAACGATTTGTTAAGCACAAAAATTTTGGAAATTTCACCCCACACTTGAATTATGCTATGTCCTCATAGCATCAAATCACCATTTAACGAGGGTGAGAAATACTCCCTGAGGCCTTTAGGCCTAGCTGAAAGCATGTTTTCTCAACGTGCATAAGTGGGTGTTTGACCACACTTTCCTCTCCTTTTCTGCATGCTTTAATAGCTTCCTCCAAGGGTACTCGGACTTCCCCTCCGTGCCTAACTTTCCACCAAAACACAAACAAAAATTGACAATAAAAAATCAAATACAAAAATCAAAATTAACAAATTGGGCAATTTTGTGGTACTCTTGGGTTGCCTCAAGAAGGGCCTTATTTCACGTCGTGGCACGACGTGGACTTTCCTTTTCAGGGACATCTCATACCTGGGTTCACTTTTGAGAACCATCTCCTTTCTTTTGTTGTTAGGAGGAAACAGCCTCCACTCTGTTCCTCCCTTTCTCCAACTTCTTCTCAACTTGGAAGCCCTTATCAGACTCGCCGAACACTTGACATTGCTTTGCCGTGCACCTGTGGAATCCTCCTTCACCCCACACTCATCCTCCTAAATACACTAACTCCGACAAAGGTTTTTAGAAAAAGGAATGGGTTCATTTCTGGTAGACGCGGGAAGAGTTCTTCTTCATCCTCGACCTCATTTTCAGGGTCCCTGCTTTCAAGTCAATCACTGCTCTCCGGTGGCCAAGAATGGCTGTCCTAAGATCAGGGGTACTCTGGTCATCAACCCAAAATCTAAGATAATAAAATCAGCAGTATAATAAATTTACCTACTTTGATGAGAAGGTCCTCTATTATTCCATCAGGTGTCACTCACGACTTGTCAGCCAGTTGCAGCATCAACCTTGTCGGCCTTGGTTTTTCAAATCCCAGGGTGTTGGAATAAGGATAGGGCATTAGATTAACTGCTTCCCTAAATCACAAAGCTCGTAGCACCTCAGCTTTACCAATTTGTATGGGGAGGGTAAAACTCCCTGGGTCTTGAGCTTCTTGGCATTTTGCTCCACACTGTGGATCGCACTCCTCAGTCAAGCATACCGACATCCACCAATCTAAATTTGTTTACTATCATCGTCTTTCAAGTATTTAGCATACTTGGGCATTCCTGACAGACATCAATAAGAGGCAATTTATGTGAAGTTTTTGAAGCTTCCAAAGAACTTCTTTGAAACATTCTTCCTCCTTTCTTTCTGGAATATTTTAGGAAGGGTGGTGGGTGGCCCCGTGGCCGCTGCAATGAAGGGGCTGCATTTTGTTGCCCAGCACTCTGATTCACTCCAGTGTCAGTGGTTGGTCCTGTTCTTACCAACTCCGGCTGCACCTCCTTTCTCAACTCTTTTTAGGTACCGCATCAGCCAACCGCTTTCCGCTTCTAAGACTGGGATGGCATGATCTCGCCGGGGGTTAGGATTCATGCTGCTTGGTAATCCCTTGAGGCCTCATGTTTTGAGCAACTGCTATCTGACTCCACTTGCTTCTCAAGATTGTGGGTAGCTACTTGCTGATTCATTAAGTCTGCTGCCATCTCGCCTGATTTTCCACTAACCGATTCCCGGGTCTCCACTCGTAGTGCTTCTCTATGCTAGCAACTGCCCATCAATCTGCCTATTCTGCTGATATTGCTGCTGTTTAGGTGCTGATAATCTCATTTTTGATTTCCACCTAAAGAAAAATCTTGTGCGGCCTTGCCAATTTCTATTGGAGTTGTTCCTGAAATTCCGATTGTTCCGCTGCACATTCCTAACAAATTGACTGATTCCGGATTGGCTCCACAAGATTCTGCATTGATGCCCATTATTTACAAATTTCACACCAACTAGGAGCTTGCTGAACTGCATTAACCTGGCCCTGGTGTTGGTGCATACTTAGTTTATTGAACTGAAAGCCAATATTTTTGATGTTGAACGAAGCTAACTGTGTTGCCAAGGCATTCAAACCATCTGCTTCTATCAACCCTGATCTTCTGTCCTGCCCTCTTGATGACTCCGCTGTGCCACTCTTGGATTTCCTGTGCAATTCTCTGTTCAACAAAGTGTACAACTCATCAAATGTTTTCTCCAAGGCTTGCCCACCCGGCGCGCAGTCTAGTAATATTTTTGTGTGTGGGCCTAGACTTTCTACCAAGGTATGGGCCAGCACTTCATTCGATTGCTGGTGATGGGGACAGTCTCTCAACAATGACTTGAATCTTTCCCAAGCCATATATAAGTTCTTATCAGGCTTCTGCTTGAAACTAAGTATCTCACTTCGCAACTTTGCAGTCTTGCCCGAAGGAAAGAATCTGATAAGGAACTTCCTAGCCAAGTCATTCCATGAAGTTATGGAGTTCGGTGGCTCAGCTTTCAACCACTTTTTCGCCTCTCCCAACAATGAAAATGGGAAGAGGGTTAAGCGGATATAATCTGTGGACACGGCGGGTGGGGACAAACGCGGTCATTGATTCCTAGAAAGCTCTGTAAGTGCTGCCCGGTCTCATGTGCCATTCCAGTGAATTGACCACTAGAATGTAAACAGCTGCACCATATCGTTTAAGCTCAAAGTTCCCTCCAGGATCCGTTTACGGATACTAGAGGTCAGATTTGTCGTTAATGGGATTGCCACTTCAAGAACTGGTCTTGCTGCCATTGCTCTGATGACACCCAAGCTTGCCCTGTGGGTGGTTGTTTGCGCAAATTTTCTGATGTCTCTTCAGCTTTTGCTCTAGAGCTACTTCTTGCAAATGGATTTGACGTTTAGGTTCGCTAACGGGTTCCACAAGCTCTCTATTTCAGCGCCCTCGCAGGGATAAACTGTCACCTGCAACAATAGACTAAGACCAAGTTTCAACACTTAAGGAAATTCAAAAATCACACAAAACAGATAATTATCAAAATTCTGCTTGTGTCCCCGGCAACGGCGCCTAAAACTTGACTCGCTCCCGCATTAAGCGGGCCCGCAAGTGTACGGCCGTGCGGTAATATAGTGGCTCTTTTAAGCAAACTGGAATGTCGAACCCACAGGGACTGGACCCATTCCTCTAACTATCCATTTCTAGTGTGATCTTTAATACCTAAAATGCTGGTTATAGACATTTCTCGATGGAGATTAATTAAGTCTAGCTTTGGTCAATGAATTATTCCAAATTTCTAGGAGCAACATAGAGTTAAAACCGTATAATCAGGCGATACTACGATTTGCAATGGGTTAAGCATGGACCACAATTGTTATTTCACATAACTGGAATTGCATGCTCATGGTCTTTCGAGCCTCTTAACACGGCAATCTAGCCTTCACTGCATTGGCCAGGAGCGAGGACAAGCACTCTAGTTCGCGGGCAATCAATTATGTTGTGGCGCATGTGGAAAAGATTAGGGACTTCGTGCGTCTAACCATTTAACTCAACTTAGCCCTACAACTACTTCTTTTCGAGTGGTGATGTGACATCCCAAGTTGGTCTTTAGTAAACTCTGTTTGTCAACTAAGCAAGGTGTTAGGTATATTTCTATCCTGAAACAAGATTATATCGCGAGATACAAACATGATCCCTCACATTCTCATGTCCTGACCTAGGTAATGCTTTCTCAAGCTATTACCCAAGTTAACATATATGTTTTCATGGTGATCAAATCATAAAAATAAACAACAATCCAGAATGCAAGATGAAAACAATAATCACAATTTAATTTAAAGCCACATTATAAAATCATAATTATAATTCATGGCTTCAACCTCGAGGAAGGGTTCTAGCCATTCATGTTCGTAAAACTACTACTAAACTAAATACTTACAAGAATTTGGTAGATGAGAAGGGAATTTGCCAAACCCTATATGAGTTCTCCCACTTCCTTCACTCCTGTGGTAGTTTTCTAGAATAAAATCGTGACTAAATGGAATTAGGAGCCATGACCGATTTATAGTAAATGGAAAACGTGCATAATTCAGCCCATCATGGAACGGCCTGTGTCACGGAGGTATCAGAGCACTACCAGTGACACGGAGGTAACGCGAAGGTTTCTGAAATCACCAGCCCACCGGCAGCACTCTTTTGCCGCTGGCAGGCAACGCGCTTGGCACTCTATAAACAGCAGCTTACCTGTCGTGCATGCTGCTATCGTGCAGGTGGGCTGTTGTGCGCAGCTTGCCTGCCGTGGCACGTTGCTGCCGCACAGGTGGGGCTGTTTGCTTCCTTCCGCCAACGTTCGCGGCGAATTCCGATTCCAAGCTCTACTTACCAACTCATGGATTAGTTCTCAAAATCATCAGAAACTTCCAAGCAAAACAAAGACTAATCATGTTGGTTAGCACATATCTTCACAGTTATACAATACTACATGAAAATGTGGATAAAGCCAACTTAGATAAACAAAAACTAATTTAAGTTGGCAGCCACTCGGCATGCTATTCTGCCCGAGATCACTATTTTCAACCTTTCTCTGATAAACTGCACTTTCTGCATAGCCTCATGAACTGAGTCCTAGTCCTATCAAAGTGGCTTCGCCAACTTCAAACCACCCTATAGGAGACCTACACCTTCTACCATATAATGCCTCAAACGGGGCCATCTGAATACTGGAGTGATAGCTATTGTTGTATGCAAACTCGATGAGAGGTAGGTGATCATCCCAACTTCCTTAGAATTAGATCACACAAGCTCTCAGCATATCTTCAAGTTCTGAATAGTCCACTTAGCTTGTCCATCTTTCCCCGAGGGTGAAAAGCCTGGAGTCCTTTCTTAAATGACTTCCAAAATGTCGAGGTGAACTGGGTAAATTCTATCTGAAATGATGGATAAGGGAACTCCATGCAGTCTAACCAACTCTCGGATGTACAATCTAGCATAATCCTCAGTTGAGTCTATAGTTTTAACTAGAAGAAAATGTGTTGACTTGGTCATCCGATCTACTATCACCCAAATGGAGTCATGCTGCCATGACATGAGGGGCAAACTTGTAATGAACTCCATATTCACTTTCTCCCACTTCCACGTGGGCATGTTGGATATCCTGAGTCATACCCCTAGGTCTCTGATGTTCAACTTTTAACCGCTGGCAGGCCCAGAACTTAGCCACAAATTTCGCTTATATCCCTCTTCATGTAGTTCCACCAGTAGATTTTCCAAAGGTCACGGTACATCTTAGTGGCACATGGGTGGATGAATATCTAAAGTTGTGTGCTTATGCCAGCATTCGTAGTATCATCAAGTCACTACGTCCGGAACACATAGTTTGCCCAAAGTACACTATCTCCTTTGAGAAAGCTCTCCACTTCTTTTCTTAGGACTGCTTTTTTCAATTTAAGCAGTATGGGATCTCTTCATACTGCTTTGACTTAACTCGATAACTAATATGATTCTAACCTACTCTATAGTACTACTTCGCCCTCACCTGAATCAACCAATTGCACTCCTAAACCGAGCTAACTTGTGAACATCTCGTTCTTTTCTGCCTCTTTAATATGAGCAATGATCTGTTACGGACATCCTGCTTAGGCATCAGCCACTCACATTGGCCTTTCCTGGGTGATATAGCACGCCTGGGCGTCATAATCTCAGTAAATTCCAACCACTCTTCTAATGAAGGTTCAAATCCTTCTAACCGAAAACGACAGCGCTCTGTGATTAGTGAAAATATCCAGGTGCACCTATAAATATAATGTTCCATATTTTCAAAGCAAACACCATGGCTACACTCCAGATCGTGAGTCGAATAGTCTTCTCATGAACCTTGAGCTATCTAGAAGCATAAGTTATCACCTACCTCGCCGTGATCAAAACGCAATCGAGTAGCTAACTCGTAAGAAACACACAGGACTATGAACCCATCTGTTCCTTCTCGTAAGGTCAAGATCAGAGTTGTAGCAAGTCGAGTCTTCAGCTCTTGAAAACTCTTCCCTCCTCACATGCATTTGAACACTGAAACTTTTCCTTTCTGAGTTAACTTAGCCGAGGAGACGCAATAGAAGAAAATCCTCTATGAACCACTTCGCACAACTGCCAGGACTCTAGGAAACTTCGATATCTGTTAGAAGTAGGTCTTGGCTAGTCTTTCACCTCTTCTAACTTTTGAGGATCTAACCTTTCAATCCCTCACCCGAGACCACATGACCGAGGAAGGCCATGATTTCAGCCAAAATTAAGCATTTGCTTAATTTAGAGAACAATTGGCTGTCTCAGAGTCTGAAACACTATCCTCGTATGGTTAGTATGCTCCTCCTCATTTCGGTATACCAAGATATCATCTTTGAACACAATGAAGAGCATGTCCAGACACTGTTTGAATACCCTGTTCATCAGGTCTATGAAAACTGCAGGAGCAGTCAGTCCAACGGACATACCATACTCAATAATGACCATACCGGGTTTTGAAAGTTGTTTTCGGTATGTCATATTCCCCGACTCTAAGCCATTGATATCCCTACCTGAGATCTACCTTTGGAAAAACAACTGGCTTCCTGGAAGTCGATCGAACAAGTCATCAATCGTAGGGATACCTGTTCTTAACTGTCACCTTTGTTCAGTTGACGGCAGTCGATACACATTCTGAGAATACCATCTTTCTTGCACGAACAACACCGGAGCACCCTATGGAGAGATCCGGGGCCTGATGAAACCCCTTGTCGAGAAGGTCTTTCAGTTGTTCCTTCAACCTTTAAGCTCAGCTGAGCCATTTTGTAAGGAGGAATAGAGATAGGCTGAGTGTATGGAAGAGAGGTATATGCCGAAGACTATTTCCCGCATGGAGACTCCGAAGATCTTCGAAACACGCCAGGGAATTCGCTGACAACTAGAACTGACTGAATAGTTGGAGTCTTGGAGCTAGAATCTTTGACCCGAACTAGGTGATAGATGCACCCTTTCGAAATGAGCTTCCTTGCCTTAAGGTAGGAAATAAACTAACCCTTAGGCACTGAAACACTACTCTTCCACTCTAAGACTGGCTCATTAGGAAACTGAAACTCCGACGACTCTAGTCTCTACACTCGACTGAGGCATAACCAGAATGTAACCAAATTCATGCCAAGAATGAGGTCAAAATTGCCTAAGTGTCTAGGATCAGATCAGCTGGAAATAACTTTATCCAACACTAAGATCTGACAGTTCTATATACCCGCTGGCTCTAACTGACTGCACTTTCAACTGGATAGAGACCGAGAACGGTTCTGAGAGGAGTTCTGAACTGATTTCAAACTAAACAGCTACATAAGGAGTCATGAAGGATAGTGTGGCTCCTAGATCTAGTAGGGAATATATATCTAGATGTAAAAGACGTAACATACCTATGACCACATCAGGTGATCTCTCCTGATCCTGACGAGAGGACAAAGCATAAAAACAGTTTTGGCGCTGACCGACATCCATACCTGAAGTATTACCCTACTGAGCCGGATGGCCTATTGGGGCTGTTGAAGTGGTAGACTGAGTTTTCCCCCGTCCTGCTGATGGACACTCCTTTCACCTGTGACCTAACTGTCCACATTCAAAGCAACCCTTTTTGCCCATGCGGTATTCACCTAGATGGTTCTTGCCACACTTCGGACAAGTTGGGTAATGGTTGCTGGCACTGTAACTTTGGGACTAAGAGCCAGATGCTCCACCCTTCCGATCCTTGTGGGACCGAAAAGAAGGGACGCTGGCTGATGTGGGTGTTGGGTTTCTCTGTTGCTGCTGCTGTGGGCGACTACCGCCGCTGGACCTCTGCAGGCCATAATCTGACTGACCTGTTCTAGCCCGCTTGTTCTCCTACTCCATATCCTTCAACTTCTCTACCTCAATCTGTTAGGCATGAATGATGAGGCTGGATAGGTCGATGACCTTGACGAGCATTGTAGCTCTACACTCCTTAAGTACCAAATCTGACACTCTATTGACGAATTTGAGCATACAAGCTCTTGGCTCACCAACCATCTTTGGAGCATACCTCGACAACCGAGTGAACTCTAATGCATATCCTCCACTATCTTGTTACCCTGTCTCAGATTCATAAATTCAGCGACCTTGGCCTCCCTCAATTCCTAAGAAAAGAATTTGTCTAGAAATGTCGTAGCAAACTCATCCCACTCTACTGATCCTGATTCTGATGGCCTCCCTTCCTTCCACTAATTGTACCAAATCTGAGCCACCCCTTTCAACTAGTAGGCAGCCAGATCGTCACTCTCCACGAAACTAACACCCATAATTCGGGTGATCTTCCGAACCTCATCCACAAAATCCTATGGGTCCTCTCCCACCTTGGATCCATGAAAAGATGGAGGGTTCATTCGGGTGAAGTCCTGAACCCTAGCAGCTGTTGCAGACCCATTTGCATTCACTGGGACCACCTGCTGGTTCACTTGGTTGGTCACTGTCTGAGCCAATAGTTAAATCACCGTCCGAAATTCTGCCAAGGACACTTGATCATCCTGAGGGGATGTTGGAGCTAGTGTGGAAGGTTAGTTGGCATTGCTAGACCTCCTTCCATTTCCTCATTTTGGAGGCATATTTTCACTGAAATGAAATAGAGCTGAGTTAGGAGGACGTTTGTGGAATGCAACTTCAACGCACGATAAGGAGTATGAACAAAAGGTAGTTTTCGTAATAACGTCTTATAGCCTCCCCGTAATAAGTGTAGCATGATTCACACCCATGAAAAGAATTCTACTTGACGCATCTTTCGGATACCCTAGGATACTCTAAACGTAATGCTCTAATACCAAGTTTGTCACGACCTGAGTCTACACCATGGACGAGACACGGTGCTTGGTGTCATAAGTGACCCCAAGCTAACCCATGGTCTAACATCACACTACTAAACTGAATAAACATAAGCGGAAGCTGAATAAAAATAATTGTCTAAGAAATACTGATTTGAAAAGAGTAAAAATAACTAAAAAGAATACTGAACAACTATATCTGAAAGCCAACTATTTAACTGATGAGTTGTTGGGATAAGCCCCCAACTAACTCTAAAATCTGACTAAGTACTGAACTAACTAAAAAGAAACAACGTCCTCAAAAGATGAGGACTCACCAATAGGACTGCTACTAGAATCGCCGGAGGGACTACTGACGATGTTGAGACTGGGAACCTGCGCCTGTATCATAATACGATACAACATAGAAAGTATGCGTCAGTACTTTGAATGTACTGAGTAAGTGAGATATATAATAAGAATGAAAAATAAGCAACTGAACTGAAATAACATGAAATGACTAACTGATACTGAATACTGATAAAAGTTGAGCTATAACTGATATGGTCAATAATGACCCTGACTGACGATCATAAACATGTCCTGGAACTGAGTGACTGAACTGAGCTAAATAGAACGAAACTTAATTGAAACTGTAATGATAAGTGGGAGAGTCTATAACCAACATATAACCACATGAGATAAACTTGGAGTCCGATGTATACACCCCATCGGAGAAAGCCCATTGTACCTTACCAGGGTATAGTGGCTGAGATGAGTGATCACAAGTCTGGGGCCCATTGGGCCAATAACCTACGGTGGCAACGTGATTCTAAGAACCTGGGTGCACTGGAACCCCGGTCCGCTCGGTGCTAAGTGCTACTCCCACTAGATAGTCCTAACTTGACCACTAAGCTAATAGCTCGAATATGGGGTCCTGCACTAAGTCAGGAATACGTATTTGGAAGTAACCTGAGAGTTTGTAGGATTGGATAACTAAAAACTGGTATTCTAAGACTGGTCAGAGCTGCTTATCTAGAAGCGTCATAACCGTCTAAAGAACTAACTGATAACTGAATCTAAGGAGTATTACTGAACTGAACTCCTCAAGTATTGACTATTGTCAAACTGATCAGCTAACTTTCTGAAAGATACTGAATACTAATTTCTAACTGAGACTGTACTAGCATGCAAACTACCTGCAAACTCACATGATAGTAATAACATGGGAATTTCAAGAACAAACAGAGTCAAGCAACAATAGTATCTAATCAACTGTGCAAGACCCACATTTATTGCATTTCATGGAATTAGGGCTAAAACCATTTCACATGAAGAAAATAGCAACATGATCACTAAGTAGTGGAAATATAGAAAGAATTCATAGGGACAACAATCCACAAAAATTAATCAAAATCTGGCTACAAATTTACCCTAACTCAACACTTCAGGGATAGAACTAATAAGAAATTTCAGAAGGATTTTGGGGCACAAGGTAAGGGAAATTCCCTTGTAGAATTCCCACATATCTGGAGTAGAATCCTTGAGAAGAAATCTTGTGAAATCTTGAAGAACACTGGAAGCCCTGGCTTAGCTCTGCATTGACTGTTGATCTTGGGCAGAATTTCATGCCCAAGTGATACTCAAATGCTTCATTTCGACTTGTTTATCTATTGTTATGTGTACAGTCTCATGTGATTCTTAGTTAAATGTGAATTTATACTAACCAACATGATTAGTGTTATTTTGCAGGTAAAAATAATTTTTCGAAGCTAATCTACAAGTTGGTGAAGTGCGAGAATGGACTTGGAAGCAAGAAGTGGAAGTTGACAAGGGAAAGTGGCAAAAATAAGGGCTCCGCAATGGCGCCGTGTCACGCTACCATCGCGGAGGCATTCTGCCTTGGATGAATTATTTATGTCAAATTCCAGTGGAGGTTCGCGTTACCTCCGTGGCACGGAG
>JACEIK010001566.1:116780-131676 GCA_018107945.1 Datura stramonium | reverse complement strand
GTTCAGTTGTGTATTTATACTATTTTACTTACATCTTACATACTTAGTACATTCAAAGTACAAATGCATATTTTTCATGCTATATCATATTATGATAAAGGTACAGGTTCTCAGCACAACATTGTCAATAATTCCCGTCCGACGATTTCAGCAGCAGTACCTTTTGGTGAGTCCTCATCTTCCGAGGATGAGAGCATCTTTTCAGTTTAGTTTCCTTTTAAGTTAGACTTTTTGAGTTAGTTGGGGACTTGTCCCAACAACTCGTCAGTTCCTAGATAGCTTTTAGACATAGTATTGTTCAGTTTGTTTTTTGCACTAGCTGCACAAATTTCAATGGTTTATCAGACAAATTTCAATGGTTTATCTAATTATGTTTTTCTTGACCTCCACTTCTATTTAAATTAGTAAACCAGTGTGATGTAAATCCATGGGTTAGCTTGGGATCACTTATGGCACTAAGTACTGTGTCGCGTCCAGGGTATAGACTTGGGTCATGACATTTTCTTTACTTAAAATGTTATCTTATGATCACGCTAAAATTACACCTCGCAATTGAAATATAAAGCGGTATTTGTCAAATATAGTAACCCAACTTAGGTTGGAGTCGATCCCACAGGGAATAGGGAAGAAATAATGTGTTAATGATGATTAAACTAACTTGTAATCAATATTTTAGAAGGGGTTTTAAAATAAAAAGAAGAAAATAATGCTAACAATGATTGAGTTGTATATAAAATTATCAAGATAAAACTAGAATTATGTTCCCCATAATTTTATAACTAGTAGGCTTTTATTAGTGATCTATCCTAGTGAATTTTATGTAAGACTAACGATTAAGATCATCTAACGTCCCTTGACCTACATAGATGAATTTTACCTAAATCCTCTAGGACTTCAGGTGTGTATATTTTATCCTCGTCATAGGTCTTGACTTAACTACACTCCGTTAGACCTCAAGTTAATTTAGATGAGGGTTAGTAGCCTCAAATTACCATTGTTATTCTCTTTTCCTAAATTAAACCTCCTTGGTTGGAAAAGTTGAATATATAGGCAATTAAGCATTAAGATGAAGAAAATAAAAATTCGCCCAATACACCATTCAAGATTCACTATTTTATTTTACCTACTTTCGTTAATCCATCATGATTCCTACAAACCTAGTTTAATGTTACACCCCATAAAAGTTAATGATTAGTAAGCGTACGCGTGTATTTGTGATGAATAAAAAAATTAAGATGCGTGTAGAGAAGCCTCGGAATCAGGGTTGGGCGAGGTGACGCCGCAAAGGGCCAGCGCGACGCGCCAGCCGGCAGGGCACCGAACAACACGGCGTGCCAGCATACTGGCAATATGAGGGGTGCGACGTGGGGCTGGTTTGTCACCCTGGGCGGCACGGGGCTCCCCCCTGCCACCGCCCTAGCCTATATATAAGGCCCTCTTTACAATTGTAGATCATTTTTCTAAGAACATTCAGCCAGAGAAGAGGGAAAACGAAGGTTTCGATTAATTTTTGTCTGATTACGCTATTAAACGCCATCCAAATTAAAATTAACTTCATGTATCGAGTTCTAAGCCTATAGGGAGCATTACTACGGAGTTATTTTCTTGAAATTCACCCGGCAAATCATAACCCCGCCGAGCAAAAGTTGTCAGAATTGCTCCAAACTGATTTATGTACAATCACAAGCATCAAGTAAGCATTTCTCCCTTCTGAACCCTCGGGAAATTACAGGTTTTTGGCCGTATTTACCGTAGTTGAATTATAGTCGCTATTAATATCAAAAGTTATCATTTTAAGCCGAATTTTGTATTGAAATTAGTCTCTTTCTCCCAGTATTACGGTTATATCTAGAGAGAGCTATTGAGTTGAAACTCGTCAGTTATTCGAGAAACAGCAATCGAGGTATGTTAAGGCGAATTCCTTTGGCAAGTTAGTTTCTATAGTACTGAAATATAGTTTGAATCCTAGTAAGAGAGCCATAAGTCTTGTTATTGAGAATAGTTGTTGTTATTAGTTGAGATCAATATTTATGTTTAGTTTGGGATTGACTTTTCCCTGTGTAGCCTTCCATGACTAACCCAGGGTTACTAGCTGTGTCGTTGCCCGCCAGGGGCTAGATGACGTCGCTCTGAGGAGCAGTACGCCATTTGCGAGGGACGAAGATATGGTCCAAGGACTTTATACAGTCCATTCCATGGCTGGACTATTTATATGTCGTATTTTCACTACACCCCCTTCAAGCCTGGTGCCCGGGGTATAGACAGCAGGAGTCCACCGGACTCAGAAACAACTACAGTTCAGGGGCCAAGCAGGCTCAGTTGCAGACCCAGGGGACTGGCAAGTTGGCTATAGTTATTAGTTGACTCGTTTTGACCTTGTTAGGGGTATATAGATTGAAGTGTGCTCACCATGGCTTATGGGGGACCCCGAGTGGGTTATTCTGTGTTGGTTGTACCTTCCTGCTTATGGGGGCCAGGTAAGGTTCTTGTTTGCACTATTTACTGTTAGATTAGACAGCAGGAAGTTCAAGTTATTTAGGTTATACCTCTATCTCTCTCACTCAGTTACTTCCAATTTTATCTTAAGTTTTATTCAGTTATTTTCAATTATTGCCTTATATATTCGGTACATATTGTACTGATGCCCACCCTTGGGGTGCTGCATTACTTGCCTGCAGGTGCAGATAGACACGAATCAGGACCTTCTTAGCTTTTAGCCCGAGTCAGCAGTACAGTTAGCTCCCCTCCTCCAGAGTTGATTAGTTAGAAGGTTTGTTCTTTTTGATTGTACAGTATGGGTAGGTCGGGGTCTTGTCTCGACCAATATTCTACTCCTAGAGGCTTGCAGATTTACAGTTTCCCCATGGTTAGTTTGTTGTTGGTTGTGTGGGGCCTATATATATGCTTTATTTCGCGTGGTGGCCGTGTGGGGCCTTGTTTAGCTGGTAGATAGTGGCCTTGTCGGCTATAGTATAGTTATAGTTGCCTGATTTACATTCCAGTTAAAACTAGACAGCATGGTAATCTTGTTGGCCCATGTAGGACTCCCTTCTATTGCTGGTTGTTGAGTAGCTATTTTCATTTACAGGTGGCTATATGTCGTTGTCGGTCGGAGGCTATATTTACAGTCGAGATATAGCTCATTGTTTTCTTAAAATTGAGTTGCAGGCATGCAGCAGACGTGCATAAGCCTAGCCAGGTCAGTTAGGTTCTAGGGTGGCACTAGGTGCCAGTCACGCCTCCCAAGGTGGGGCGTGACACTTAAGAGATTTAGCTGCTCATATTTATGAGAATAAAAACAAAATATGTCAAATAAATCATAATGAAATACTTACAATAACATAAAATTATGTACCAAAATCTCCAAAGCTATATTGAGTCACAAGAACTTCATGAATCTCCAATAAATATTCAACTTAGCGATTACACAAATTCGTAAAGTATGAATTGTACAACACTATCAATTGGATTTTGACTTTCAACTATACTCCTAAGACATGTTAAAAAAGGGTATTTATAATAGTAGATTAAGTCTTTGTTATTCCTTCTTGAATTGCAATTGGGTTTTGCAGCTTATGTTCCTAATAGAACTAGGATTTGACTTCTGGCCATCTGGACATGGAAGTGCCTCGCTGTGCTCAAGATGCCACTGCCCTTGGTGGGCTGTGCCTCTCTGAGCTTCGTCCTTACCTGCGCATCGCACAGGCCGTAGCACAGGTGTGGATGTGCGATGCCAACTTCTATCATACTCATTTCGTCAACCCCATTTTGCCATTCTTGCTCTTCTTAGCCATAATTAAGCCTAAATATATCACTTTAATACCTAAAAGTATCCAATCATGTGTGTAATGACTCGAATGTCATTACGGGAAGAGAATGAACTCGGAGTGTTGGAAACAAGCAAAGGGAGGGATAGAAAAGTTATGGAAAATCTAAGTATAAAACTGGTCGAAACTGGGTAGTTACTAGTTCAGAGAACCGCTGTAGCGGTTGGGTTTCCGCTGCAGTGAGACTGTGGTGACGATCGGAGTACCCCCGTAACGGATCAGGGAATTAACATACGGCGGGGAATAAACCGTCGGATCTGTCGTAGCGATTTCCTGACTGGTGCAGTGGAAAAGCGATCGCTGCAGTGAAAATGGGAATCAAAAAGTGGGTTTAAGTGGGAATTCTTAAGTTATACCCCACTATTTCCAAAATGCCAAAAAATAAGGTCTGAAGGCGATTTCTTCTCTAAAGTAGTGAATTCATATTCTAAGGTGAGTTCCTTGATCCCTTCTCCCTTTAATGGGTATAATTGATTGTAGAAAGCTTAAGGGACCTTTTAATGGTAGAATTTTAAGCTAAGAAACCCTAACTTGATAGACTAGGGCTAGATCAAGAAGAGTTAATGGGTTGACTGGATTAAAGGTTTTATGGATAATAATTGTTTCCCAAGGCTTCCTTGCTAACAATATGGGTTGGGCGGGAATGGAGACCTAGAACTAGGTTGAATTGGAGGGTTTTACTATTAAAGTTCCTTGAAATCGAGGGTTTGATTTGCTTAGACCCTTATTTGAAGAGTAAGTAATGCATTACTCTGACCTTGTATAGATTTTGAGCATTCCGAATCTTTGAGAAAGGGCAAGGCTCCTGCAGAATAGCCGAATTTCCATATACGAATATCAAGGTAGGTTATGGTTATAGGGTTAGACCCTATATAATGATGTGTGTATGTGTGTAATGATGATGATATGTGATTGGTCTTTGGACATTTTTGTTATGGAATTGCCTTACTGAATAAATCGTGAAAATCATGTATTATGAAGTGATGTTGAACTGTGGTGAAACTATGTGGAAGTTGTGAAGTGAATTATGCTTGCGTTGTTTTGTGATGATTGATGATCTGTAATTGTGCAAGTGAGGAAGTAGATTCTGAATCCCTAAAGTGTTTATATATTGCATCATGTTACATTCAATGGATGGAGAATGAGTAGGATAGTAAGTATATCCTAATATGAGAGGCTCATGCTCGAGTGGAGTATTCGGGCGAGCAATATTATTGAGTGGCTCGTGTACGAGGGGAGCACCCGGATGAGCATATGAGTGGGAGCAGGTACCATGCTGATGCAGTACATGTATTTCTAGAGTCCCTTGCAGGTCATGATGGGAAGGGCAAAAATAAGACCCTCTGCATGTATGTACACAGATATTATTGTTTGAGTGTTATGGGGACATAGCGGAGGCATGTGCCTGACATGTCATCCCTTGATTTTATTTTGTGACGTTGTAGTAGCTTATTAACAATTCTGAACGAGTATATGTTAAATGGTAGAGTTGAACATGTGAATTTTGTACTTATGATCTGAGTTAAGGATGGTGGAAAAGATTAAGTATAAATTGATAAATGACAATTGACATTGATGTTGCTATCCCTGTGATGGAATGCTCAAAATATGTGATGATGAGCGGATGTGAATTGGTGTCAAAAGCTTGTGTGTGCTATCAGATTTAACATTGGGATGTGTAAATTGTTGGAAATTAGTGAATTGATGGAAGGTGCAGCAAAGTCGAGCTACTGCCTCGAGCAGTACCACTGCAGTGGATTTACTTCCACAGCAGCGGGACCACTGTAGCGGTCTAATGACCACTGCAACAAAAGGCCCAATCTAGTAAGCAGGCTGGTTGTCACCTGTGTAGAGCTAGTGTACATGATATGGCTATCGTGCTCACGTATAATGTTAAAGAATCGTTTTATATTATTGTTGCATTGCGTATATATTATTATGTAAGGTCAGCCGATGATGCCTACCAGTACTGTGTTACGTATTGACCCTACCCATGCACTTCTTTTTTGAGTGTAAAGTTCGAACCAGGATGTTCCTCACATCCCCACTTATAGAGCAGCAGCAGTTTGAAAGGGGAACAGACTGAGAAGGCACTAACACTCCTCCGTTGAGATGTCCTTCCTTTACGGACATTGCAGTTTTCCTTTTATTTCTTTTACTTCTTAGAATAATGAATCTTAGTGTTATACGTAGATGTCTGGTGCAATGACAATCATGTCTTGGGATTAACTATCATTTGTTCATTTAAAAGAGAAGTTTGTTTGCTGATGATTCGATGTGGTTATATTATGAGTTTATTTCCTTATGTATGTGCGACGTCGGGTTGAGTAATTGAGAATCATTGGTTCGCCAACCAGAAGGCTAGTGTGTCTGCCAATCACGGCCATTTGTGCCATGACAAAGTTGGTATCAGAGCCCTAGGTTCGTAGATCTCATTGCACTAAGACAGGTCTAGTAGAGTCTAGTGCAGAGACGTCTGTAACTTATCTTCGAGAGGCTGCAGGACTTTAGGAAAACTCCCTTCTTCCTTCCTTTCATGCGATTACTTGATTCCAATTAGTATCTGGTGATTCAAATTGGTTTCTAACAACTTTTCTTTCTTTCCATCTCAAATGGTGAGAACACGCGCCAATGGTAACAGAAATGTAGTACCCGAAACAGCAGTGGCAGCTGCAGTTCGCTGCAGAGAAAGGGGCAAAGGTCATGGAAGGAGGTATGCTACTACTAGAGGAGGGGACGTGCTCCTACTCAAGTTAGGGAGAGGTTTGCATCTCCCGTACCACCAGTAGTACAGGAGAAGGTGGTTGTTAAAGTTGAAGTTCCGACACAGGGAGAAGCTCCTGCCTCTCCAGCATCCTCTGAGGTTCTGGCTCAGGTCCTCAATCTCCTGAGTGGCCCGGTGGGTACTGGGGCAGCACCAGCATCATGTGGGGCAATAGTTGGGGATACAGCATGCAGCTGTTATGGATCCTTGAATTGATGATATGTCATAGGCTGTCATGTTTTCGAGACCGATAGTGGGACCGGTGATGACAGGGGAGGAGCATGACCTATTTTGGAGGTTCACCAAGATGAAGCCTCCCACTTTTTATGGCACGGAGGCAGAGGACGCCTATGAGTTCATCATCGATTGTCATGAAAGGCTCCAAAAGATGGGGGCAGTAGAGAAGTATGGTGTAGAGTTTGTTACTTTATAGTTGATGGGACTTTGGTGGAGAGCTTTTGTGGAGTGCAGACCAGCGGGGTCACCACCGTTGACTTGGACCCAATTCTACTCCACATTCCTGGAGAAGTATGTTCCCCGCACTTTGAGGGACATGAGACGGGATGAGTTCACCACCATCAAGCAGGGAAACTTACCTGTTGCAGCATACGAGGCTCGATTTCATTCACTATCCACGTATGCTCTACCTTTACTATCCACGGAGGAGGAGAGGATCGGACGGTTTGTTAAAGGCCAGAATGTGGGTCTCCAAGTATCAGCTCTTCAGATGGTCTCCTCAGGTAATACCTTCAAGAAGTGGTGGAGTATGTGAAGTCCGCGGAAGGGGTGAGACAGGAGGGATATGAAAGGAACGCCGAGAACAAGGCTCGGAGATTGAGTTCCTTTAGGAGTTTTTTTGCTAGGGTTAAAGCACCGCAGAGTTTCTCTTGGTTCCCTATTCAGTCCTTCATGTAGGTGTCAACCGGAGGTCCGCCAGGGACCACTCCGCAACCATCAGGTGCAGTCAGGGGTACTCAGATAGTTTGTTCAGACTCTGGAGATCGCCTTATTTCCTATGCTCTGGCTCAGAGGACAGTGATTGAGAAGGTCTGCCACAAGTGTGGTGAATATGTCCTCATCAGCAGATGGTGCCCTAGGTTCGGATAGGGAGGGCAGATTGTTCCTCACCCAACTCCTCGAGCTTTGGCCCCAGCTAGGAGAGGAGGTAGTGCATTCAGTCAGGTCGTCCACAGCTGGGATAAGGTAGTCATCCAACCATTAGAGGTAGCGCTCAACAGAGTAGAGGAGGTTCTTAGGTGGGTAGGGGTGGCACCCAGTCAGTTAGAGGGGTGGCACAGCCCAACCGAGGAAATTCTCAGACGGGTAATCAGGCCCATTTCTATGCTTTTCCTGGTAGGCCAGAGGTGGAGGCTTCAAACGCCATTATTGCAGGTACGATCTTCGTGTCCAACAAAATGGCTATTGCATTGTTTGCTCCGGGCTCTACATTCTCTTATGTGTCTGCTTATTTTTCATCGGGTTTGGATCTTGTTTATGATGTGCTTGATACTCCTATCCATGTATCTACTCCTGTTGGGGATTCTGTGGTGGTGGATAGGGTTGTTCGTGATTGTATTGTTGATTTCATGGGGTTTGACACTCTGGAGACTTAGCGATCTTGTACATGGTTGAATTTGATGTAATTTTGGGAATGAGCTGGTTGTCCCTATACCAGGCCATCCTAGATTGCCATGTTAAGACCGTCACTATATCGGGGATAGGGGTTTCTAGGTTAGAGTTGAAAGGGAATCGTAGTTGTGCTCCTAAGAAACTCATCTCTTATATTTGTGCCCGTAAGTTGATAGAGCGGGGTTGTTTAGCGTATCTGAAGTATATTCGCGACACTAGTTCCGAGGTCCCATAAATAAAGTCGGTCCCGGTCATTCGTGAGTTTTTAGAGGTGTTCCCTATAGATTTGCCTAGCATGCTGCCGGACCGCGACATTGATTTCTGTATAGATTTAAAGCTAGGGACTCGACCCATTTCTATTCCTCCCTACCGAATGGCACCTACTCAGTTAAAAGAACTCAAGGAGCAGTTGTAGGAGTTTCTTAGTAAAGGGTTTATTAGACCAAATGTGTCACTGCGGGGTGAACCGATTTTGTTTGTGAAGAAGAAGGATGGTAATATACGGATGTGCATCTACTACCATCAATTGAACAAAGTAACTATTTGGAACAAGTACCCTCTTCCTCAAATAGATTATTTGTTTGATCAATTACAGGAGGCGACTGTGTTCTCAAAGATCGACTTGAGATTAGGTTATCATTGGTTGAAGATTCGGGATGAGGATGTTCCCAAAATAGCCTTTCAGACTAGGTATGTGCATTATGAGTTTTTGGTCATGTCATTCAGACTCGCTAATGCCCCAGATGCGTTTATGAGCCTGATGAACGGTAGTTTAAACCCTTACTTAGACTCATTTGTGATTGTGTTTATTGACGATATCTTGGTGTATTCTAAGATCAAGCAGGAGCATGAAAATCATCTAAGAATTATGTTGGGATTGCTGAAGGAGAAGCAGCCATATGCCAAATTCTCTAAGTGTGAGTTTTGGTTGGAATCAATGTCTTTTCTGGGATATGTGGTTTCCAAGGAGGAAATCCAAGCTGACACACAGAAGGTGGAGGCGGCCAGAAACTAGGCGAGGCCAACTAATGTGACAAAAATTCAGAGTTTTGTAGGGCTGGCAAGCTACTACCATCGATTCGTGAAGGGTTTTGCATCCATCGCTTCGGTGCTGACCAAGTTGACTCAAAAAGATGTACCCTTCCAGTGGTCAAAGGAATATGAAGCAAGCTTTCAGAAACTCAAGACTCTGCTAACCACAGCACCTATCCTGGTGTTACTAGTGGAAGGTAAAGATTTTGTTGTTTATTGTGATGCCTCACAGTTTGGGTTAGGTTTTGTGTTAATGCAGAAAGGACATGTCATTGCTTATGCCCCGAGGTAGTTGAAGATGCATGAAAAGAATCACCCCACGCATGACCTGGAGCTAGCAGTAATGGTATTCGCTCTGAAAATCTACAGGCACTATTTATATAGGGCTCATTGCAAGGTGTTCACAGACCATCGCAGCTTACAGTATGTGTTCTCCCGTAAGGATCTCAATTTTAGGCAGAGAAGGTGGATGGAATTGCTTAAGGATTATGATATCACCATTTTATACCATCCAAGGAAGGCCAATATGGTGGCAGACGTATTGAGTCGGAAATCAGTGAGCATGGGCAGTCTAGCTTGCCTGGAGGCTACCCAGCAACCGATGGCTAGAGAAGTTCAAACTATGGAAAATAGTTTGGTGAGATTATCATTGACTGAAACAGGTGGGATATTAGCTAGCATAGAGGCTAAGTCATCCTTGTTAGAGGAAATCAAAGTAAGACAGTTTGAGGATGAGAAACTGGGTAAGATTCAAGATAAGGTTTTGGGGGGAGAAGCCAAAGAAGCAGTGTTAGATGTTGAAGGGGTCCTAAAAATAAAGGGATGCGTGTGTGTTCCCTGAGTTGGTGAGCTAATTCAAACTCTTCTAGCATAATCTCACAACTCGAGGTACCTCATTCACCTCGGAGTCACCAAGATGTACCATGATCTGAAATAGCACTATTGGTGGGGCAGGATGAAGAGAGACATCGTTGACTATGTCGCTTAGTGTTTGAACTGCCAGCAAGTGAAGTACGAGCACCAAAAGCCTGGAGGAGTACTTCAGCGGATGCCCATTCCGGAGCGGAAATGGGAGAGGATAGCAATGGACTTTGTGGTGGGTCTTCCAAAGACATTGGGAAAATATGAATGTTATAGTGGACAAACTAACCAAGTCTGCCCACTTCTTTCCTGTTCAGGTGACTTACAATGCTGAGAAGTTGGCCAAGTTGTGCGTGAAGGAAGTGATTTAGTTGCACGGGGTTCTAGTGTCGATTGTGTCTGACAGGGGAACTCAGTTCACTTCACATTTCTAGAGAACCTTGTAGGCAGAGTTAGGCACGAGGTTGGACTTAAGCACAGCCTTCCACCCTTAAATAGATGGACAGTCAGAAAGGACTATTCAAGTGTGAGAGGATATGATGCAGGCATGTGTGATAGATTTCGGGGTCCATTTAGATAAATTCTTACCCCTAGCAGAGTTCGCTTATAACAACAACTATCACTCGAAAACTGGCATGTTGCCATTTGAAGCACTGTATGAGAAAAAATGCAGGTCTCCAATCGGTTGATTTGATACATTTGAAGTGAGACCCTGGGGAACTAATTTGCTGAGAGAGTCCTTGGAAAAATTACGGATAATTCAGGACCGTCTAGTAGCTGCTCAGAGTAGACAGAAGCAGTACACCGACAAGAAGGTGAGGGATATGGAATTCATGGAGGGAGAGCAAGTGTTGCTCAAGGTATCCCCTATGAAAGGGGCGATGACGTTCGAAAAATGGGGCAAGCTTAGCCCGAGGTATATCAGACTGTTTAAGATCCTATGACGAGTGGAGGAAGTAGCTTATGAGCTGGCGTTGTCGCTAGGATTGTTTGGGGTACATCTGACGTTCCATGTATCAATATTGAAGAAGTATCATGGAGATGGGACTTATATTATTAAATGGGACTCTATGCTACTAGATGAGAACTTATCTTATGAGGAGGAGCCCGTAGCGATACTGGCTAGAGAGATTCGAAAGCTGAGGTCAAAAGAAATTATGACAGTAAAGGTTCAGTGGAAGAATCGTCCTAAAGAGGAAGCCCACTTTTGAGACCGAAGCTGATATGCGGATCAAGTATCCTCAGTTGTTCGTGGAGTCTGGTATGTATTCTCCCTTTCTTTGTATGGACTGTTCGGGAATGAATGGTGTTTTAATTGGTATATGATGTAATGACCCGAATATCGTTACTAGAAGATAATGAACTCAAAGCACTAGAAATAGGCTAAGGGAGGGATAGAAAATCTATGGAATAATCGTATAAAACTGGTCAAAATTAGGTAGTACTGGTTTGGGGGACCGCTGCAGTGGTTGGTTTTCTGCTGCAGCAAGACTGTGGTGACGATTGGAGTTCCACCGTAATGGATTAGGGAATTAACCGCCGAATCCATTGTAGTGGTTTCTTGACCGCTATAACAGGTCTGCTGCAGCGTAAAACGGGAATCAGAAAGTGGGTTTAAGTGGAAATTCTGAGGTTATACCCCATTATTTCCAAAATGCGAAAGAATAAAGTCTGAAGGAGATTTCTTCTCCAGAGTAGTGAATTCATATTCTAAGGTGAGTTCCTTGATCCCTTCTCCCTTTAATGGGTATTTTTTATTGTAGAAAGCTTAGGGGACCTTTTAATGGTAGAATTTTAAGCTGAGAAACCCTAACTTGATAGACTAGGGCTAGATCAAAGAGAGTTAATGGGTTGATTGCATTAAAGGTTTTATGGGTAATAATCGTTCCCTAAGGCTTTCTTGCTAACAAATATGAGTTGGACTAGAATGGAGACCTAGAACTAGGTTGAATTGGAGGGTTTTACTGTAACATCCCAAAAGTCTCTAAGACAAGACCTAAAACTAGTGAGTTGAGATATTTCAATGCCCTGGACTTTCGGGCTATGTTTGGAACCGTTCTAGGTGTATGGATAGGTCTGAGCCAAATGAATTCTATGGATACTAGATGTTAATATCAATCCTCAAGTGTGAGAAGTGCAATGGATAAAAATTAAGGTCATAAGGAACTTCTAGCACAAAGTTGAGTTGAGAGCTTTCTTACCAATTGAGTTTTCCTACAAGTTCTAGTAAGGGTCAACTTCTAAAGACTATAGTTTTTGGGTAATTCAATATATCAAATTGAATTCCTTTGAGTCTTCTTTCCAACACATCTGACCTTGCATCAATCGGAGTTCGGAGTAAAACGTTATGAGAAATTTAGTGAAACTACATCATATCACAGAACGATTCATCAGGTGACTTGTTGAGTCACCTAACGACTCATTAAATGACCCGTTAAGTGACCAAAATTGTTGGAAAACTTCACTTTCAGAGGGCAGTTTACGACTGCTTAAGTGACCCGTTAATTCACCTCATGACTCGTTAAGTGGCAAAATTTGGTGGAAATCCCAGTAGACTTCATGGATTCGACTCACGACTCGTCCAATACCTCACGAGTCGTGATGTTCCTCGTGAGGACTGGCAGGGTCCTTTTTCCGGTGAAATTTCAAGGGTGTTTTCATAAAATTTTAAAATTCATCATGATGATTAGCCATGTTTTCTTACGAAGTTACTCTGAAGTTCTCGAATTATGTTCATGATAGGGGAATAGCATGATTTTAGAATTTTCACCTTGGTTTAGCATAAATTTCGAAATAGGGCTTTATTAAATATTCACATGCTCTTACCATGAACTCGTTATATATGTTTGAATCATGAGTCTATTATATGGGTTTTCCGTAATCTAGAATAAATGATTTAGTATATATGTTGAAGTATGATTAGAATTTATGGGCTTTGGTGGATATGAAATATGTACATGCTTTCACTATGATTTTAGGGTATATGTGTAAAGTATGACTTGGGCCTATGGATCTTTCATGAATTTAAAATATATGACTTATACTATGAATTCGGGATTGAAGTGTTATGAATTTCGAGGACAAAGCACGATAATGATTCTTCAGACATTCGGGCTTGTTGATAGTAGAAAGTAGCATTGATCAGAATTTAATGAATTCAGTATGATGTGATTGGTTGAATGCTCAGGTCTTTGATTAGCAGAAGCAGCCTAGATTGGATGAATGACATCAGTTTAGTGTCCCCCATGTCATACCATAATTGGGACTCTCAATAGCGAGAATATTTCCCTTAGTCAGTCTGGGACTCTCAATAGCAGAGAATGTTTCCCTTAGTCAGTTAGGGATTCTATATAATAGAGAATGTTTTCCTTAGTTAGTCTGGGACTCTCAATAGCAGAGAATGTTTCCTTTAGCTTAGTCAGGGATTCTCAATAGTAGAGAATATTTCCCTTACTCAGTCAGGGATTCCCAATACCATAGAATGTTTCCCTTATCTTAGTCAGGGATTATCAATAGCAGAGAATGTATCCCTTAGTTCGTACTGGACTCTGAATAGTAGAGAATATCTCCCTTAATTTATGATATCAGTTCAGCTCAACTCCATATAGTTTCACACTACAATTTAAATCAGTCTTAGCAAAATGCAGCCTCAGTTAGCAGCAGATAATCAGTACAGTGTATGATATCAGTTACAACTTCAGTTCTCAGTATATGTACATGACCCTTATGCATCAGCTTGATCATACTTCATTAAATGTTTTCAAATAAAAGCTTCATATCAATATTTATGTATCTCAGACAAGGTTATTGTATTTCAGTTCATTTATATGCTCAGTGATGTACTAAGTTTACTTCCTTCCAGTATACTTGCATGTTTTAGTTTCTTTACGTTCCAGCATACTCGGTACATTTCAAGTACTGATCGCATACTTTATGTGTTATATCGTCTCATGATATAGATTCAGGTTTTCAGACTCAGCCTCGTAGTTAGACACGCTCTATTTCATCTCAGCTAATTGTGGTGAGTCTTCATCTCTCGAGGATGAGATCAATGTTTTCCTATTTTAATTTTCAGACTTTAGAAGTTAGCTGGGGGCTTGTCCCAGCATCTCATCAGTGTGGTAGAGGCTTTCAGACTTGTATAAACGGATTTAGCTTATGTTCATAGTTTTAATAGATTCTGTTCTTATCGGTTTTGATTAGAATATTTTAGTTAGCTTCCGCTCAGTTATGATTCTGTTAGCTGTTATCTTGCTAGTGTTATGCTATGATCATACCATGGGTCAACTTGGAGCCTCTCGGAGTTTCTTGTCCCGTTTCCCGATACGAGACTATGTTCGGGTTGTGACAAACTTGGTACCCAAAAAAAGGTTTAAAGTGTCCCAGTATTACATCCCAAAAAAATTTAGGTGATTATTTCATGTTTGTGTGCTATGTTAAGGGAAGTATGGTTTGTATATTTTCCGTAGATGACAAGGGAAATGTGTACGAACGGAAAACCGAAGAGTATGTGAAGTTCATAAGTAAGGGTCAACTTTAAATAACCATATCTCCTAATATATAATGAATTAGAAGCCCCATGACTTATAAAATTAAAGGTCTTTGAGTCTAGTTTTCATAACATCACACCTCTCGTCAATTGGAGTTCGGAATAAAAAGTTATAGACGTTTTACCGTGACACCGTCGGGCAGTAAGGAGGCCACCGCCCTAAAAACGGCCACCGCCCAACTTGCTTTATATTTTAAGTCATGACTTATCAAATCATTTTCAATGTTTCCAGAA
>JACEIK010001566.1:86229-106187 GCA_018107945.1 Datura stramonium | reverse complement strand
TCCCCCGTCTAGTCCCAGTTCATCCCGTCCCGACCCGGCCCAATGCCCAGCCCTACTTCTATGTGAGAAAGCTAGTTCTACATCTCTTAATTTGCTAGAATTTTATCTAGTCTTTCAAAGATACAAACATCTCTAACCCTTCCATTCCACTGTGTGAATGGACCTCTATAACCAACTTCTGAAAGATCACAAGATTCAAAACAACAAGCAAATTTTTCATAATCAGCAATCAAATTGGATTGACCCCCTATCTTCTCTTCCTTATTCAGAACCACATTAAAATCACCTCCAATAATCCATGAGTTATTAATATTGTGACAATTGATAAATATCTTCTCATAAGGTCAATTTTTGTACAACATCACATTTGGCATACATAAGTGTAACATGAAAAGTCTTATCCAAAGCTTAATTGTGCATATTTAAAGTAACTTGTTGAGAAATATCCATGATAACCTCTACCTCCACCTCATCATTGGTGAAATACCATATCTTGCCATTGCAATTTGCTTTGGTAAATGACATACCTAGTCTTCCTTTATATTTTTTGATATGTATAGCATTTTAAAAAGGCTCAAATAACGCAATAGAAGTAAATTTATGGTGTTTATATATCATTTGTGCCCTCACTGATATGATATTCCAAATAAAGAACTTTATAGTCGTTGTGATATAAGCTTGTTGAGCCCAACCCCCTCCTCTTTAGCAAAACTCTAGTATACTGATTGCCTTCTAGATTCCCTTTTTTCTTCACTCTGTTTTATGCTATTATGGCTCTTAGAGATAAATCTTTCTCCTTGATCGACAAATCTATGATCTGATTTACTTCATCTTATTTTTTCATGTTTCTTTCCTGATTTATGTTAAGGTCAGCATCCAAAACCTCCCCAATAGTGTGATAAACTCTTTCATGCTAAACCTTGTTGGGAGAATCCTTCACCAAGGCTAATTGAGCTTCTTCTATTTGAAATTTCACCACTGTGAGGATTTCTACAATAGCTAATTCATTATTCTCCTTGGACTGATCCTCAAAGCTCCCTTCCTTTGTACTATTAGTCTTCCTATCATATGGAGTTAATACCTATTTTTGTTGTAAATTCTGTTTCTCAATTTCAAATATGCCATTACCATTTTCTTCTTTGGTAATCAATCTTTTTTTCACTATTTCTTCTTGTTCTTTAATTGAGTTCCATAAGTAGAGATACCTCCTAATGTGAAATAAAATCACCAGCTAATATTGTTTTATCCTCCCCTGATTACACTTACAAATTTCCCTATTCTTGATGTTTGATCACTATTGTTGTATTTATATCATGATGTACATAATTATTATTTTTCACTTACGCAAATGCATGATGATGGAAAATAAACCCATCTTTGTGTCATGTATCTCCGGTGTATTTTTAATTTGTACTATTTCTACCTTGTTGTATTATATTCTTGTTACTAGTTTCCAAATCTGTTGTGGTCATGGTTTTTTTGATTTATTATTTTATGTTTGCACCTCTTCATCTTCCCTAAAAATATTATATTTATTTTCGATTGTCAACTTTTGATCAAATTTTTGATTAACTTTCACTTGTGTGTCTTTTGTGAAGAATCTTATGTCCTTCACCATATTTCAATTTCTCGGATCACCTACTATTTTGATCACTGAGCATAATTTTCGCTTTACTCTTCTAGATTTATGTTAGTTTGTTAGGAACTTCTAGATTTTGGATTCATATTTATTATGACCCTATTGTATACATTCCATGCAATGTTTTGAAATATAGTCATATATGATGTTAACAGTTTCTACCCTCTCTTCTCTCGTTTCTTCATTTTCAATGTCCATTACCACTGATTATGGTAGATCAACCACCAAATCACCAAAACCTTGATCTTTGCATGACTGTGGCCAGATCTAATTTTAAAGGTTTACCTACAACTAAATGCTAATGAGAAAACGGATTCTTTCACAAATTAAAGAAAGGCGGTAAATTTGGAAAAGAGATATATGCCATTGCTTTAATGGTCTCTTAATCAATCTTGAAACATACATCATAAATGAGAATTCTCATTAAATACGAGTACTCTTCTTTACATATAATATAAAAAGTACCTTTTAAAATAATATTGATGAAATCTTCTTTTAAGATACCCAAATAAAGATATGTCAATTTTGAAATAAACCAATCTTACTTTCTTCTTTGATGCCACATTGCATAGGGATTAGCTTTGAAAGCTCCTCCAAATCTGGCCATTTATACGAGAATTTTTCTATAATAGAAGATTGAATCCATTATCCATCCAACCTCTGTCACTTAATTCTTCGTAGTCCATCCACCATCGTCACTATCTTTCAAGACACTGCCTCAATAGTCGTGTGTACTTCAGTTCTGTCCTTCAAATTCTTCACTGTCTCTGCATGTTTAGTTGAAGTAGGCGTTGTAATAGGGTTATCTAGAATGTGATTTTATAGCAGTGAGAAATCAGTGAGAAATCAGTAGAAAAAAAGGGAGATCAACGACTTGACGTGACTAGGACCGACCACCAAGTTCATAGGCAAGCTAGGGTTTGTGCATGAAGAGCATTAGAGAGAGATAATCACATATTATTTTAGCGTATTTATTAACTAGGACATTTATTTTGAGCTACACATAATAATTTTTATCTGCTTATCCTATTTTAACCATCAATATTTAAACATGTCATGTTCTTTTGTATTAAGCAAAAACATAAGAAAATGAAAGAGTTGTTCAAGGTAAAATGCTTTTCACATAGAAAAATTTTCATGGACAATCAACACAATAGCATAATACAACAACATATTCATGGAGGAAACTAAAATTATATTAAAAAACTATACGTGGATTGCAAACTTTTGGTCATTCAAAGGCGATTCCTTAGTATATTTAGGACACATTACTGCAATCTAAAATTTGAGATGCAATGAATACTTGTGAATTGTGTGAAACATATGGAACTGATTGAGGTCATAGTGGCCAAGTCACAAATTCAAATTATTTTTCTCACTTAATCATTCGGGGGAGGGGCTAGGTGTTCAATAATTTATCATGAAGCCTAGACATCAATGAGAAGCAAATAATTTAAAATGTGCCAACTTTAAATGTGTAACACCTCAAAAGTCTATAAGATCAGACCCCAGACTTAAAGCAAAATTAAGCAGGAAAGTGAAAACTTTTTCTCTCCTCAGAATGAGTCGTGGTATGACTCGTTATATGATACCACGAGTCATGGTCAGACTCATGGTAGGCAGTCAGTGAAATTTTTAGGGCCCAGATGTAATGACTCACGTCATGACTTGTGGGTTGATGTGATGAGTTGTGATGTACCCCGTCATGAGCAATAGTTCAAGAGTTGGTCATGTTTTTCTCAAAACCACGAATAAAGTGAAGACTCGTGGTGACTTGTAATAGATCATAGTGAGACAAGCTCAAAAAATATGTAGGAAGGGCCTTGTGACCACGAGCCAAAGGATGAATCGTGGTACCCTATGATGACCCATTATGATGCCTGTTATGTGGAGTTCAGAGAATTTGGCCAAGTAGCAACAGAAGGATGTAACGATTCATTGTGATAAGTGACAACCCATGGTGATGGCCCCTTGGAAGAAACTCAGAGGGGGTGCAAGAATGTTCTACTGACCACAAGTCATAAGATGACTCGTGGTATGTGGTGATGGGTCGTCCTATCTGGTGTTAGTTAAAGAAATAGAAAACCACAAATTAGCTCCAGAAGGAACGGATGGATCCAACGAGTCATTATGGCAGCCAACGACTTGTTGTGTAAGTTGTTGGCACTGGCGGCCAGATTTTTAAAGCGAATTTTTAGGGGTATTTTAGTAATTTTCTATGCTTTTAACACCTAAGTGAGGTTATTTTGGGAATTCTAAGGGATGAATTAAAATGGTTTTCCTATCCCAAACCTTCATTCTACTCAAATCATCTGTAAGTTCTTATTTTCTCTTCCTCTCAAGGCTTAAGAACACCTAGGGTTCTTCTCCAAGAGCTTCAAGATTCAAGTGCTAGTGGGGGATTCCTTCTAGCCAGGTTTGTGGGACTTCAACAAGGATCTTCTTTCATCCTTGTGTCCCAATTTATTTTCAAAAACCTAGCTACTTTGATTCCATAAAAAAGCATGTCTCAGGATTTTCCATTCTATGAATGTTTTCTCTTATATCTTCCATGATTTTCAAGGTCCTCATGATAAATAGCACATGATGTTCGTGATTTCAATCTCAATTGCATGATGAATTCTCATTATTAGTTGTTAGCATGATTTCCCAAACTTTAGCCCATGAATTAGTTTTTTTGGAAAATATGGTCCTTTTTAGGTATATGGTTTTACCATGATTTCAGTACATATGATTTACACTATGATTGGGACTTATGATTTTCATGAATTTAGTATGATTAGAATGTTTATGATTCTCTATACTCTCATGAATTCAGTATTTTCAGTATGTATGCGATTCTTTAGACTCTCAAGCCTCTCATTAGTAGAACATCAATTATGAGCCCTTAGTATCAGTATGTCATGGTCCTCTAGGCTTTTGGGACTCTTGCTAGATAAAGTCATTCCGACTAGTCTTAGGACATCAGCTTCAGAGTTATCAATTACATGTATCTTTATGTTCAGTTGTGAGTAGTCTTAACACCGAGTAGGCCAAGGTTCTAGCATACCCAGGTCTCAGAACTACATGCCACTGTAGTATAAGGGATTCTAAATAGTAGAGAATGTTTCCCTTAGCCCAAGGAATATGAGATCCTCGTTCATTGATAGTGTCTCCCTTGCCTCAATGGGTGTATGCGTGGGTCATCATTATTCGAGATTGTCTCCCTGAGTTCACAAGTGATATCATGGCAGTTAGAGTTCTTACCCTTGGAAAGGTATGAACACCCTTCCATCCGGGGTTACAGGTTGAGATCCATGAGGCTCACATTAGAGTTTGTCGATTAATAGTCTCTCCCACAGTATAATTCAGTTTCAGTACAGTTATTTTAGTTATAGTTTTCAGTTTATGATTTCAGATTTAGTCTTCAGTACATGTTACAAGACCCCAAACTAGATTTACTTATATTTCATTAAATGTTTTCACACGAGCAGCTTATATCAGTATCTATGCATCTCAGATAGGGTTATTGTACTTCACCTTAGTTATACATTCAATTATGTATTCAGCTTAGTATACCTTAGTATACTAGCATGTTTCTAGCTTCAGTTACATTTTCCATATACTCAATACATTCTAAGTATAGACCACATAATTTATGTGTTGTATCGTTTTATGATATAGATCCAAGTATTCAGACTCATCCCCATGGTTAGACACGTTCCAGACATTGTCAGCTATTAGTGGCGAGTCCTCATCTTCAGAGGACGGGTATTATGTTCTTTATTTTAGTTTATGATTTTGGAGTTAGCTGGTAGCTTGTCCCAACAACTCATCAGACTAGTAGAGGTTTTCAAACAGTGTAGTATTAGTTTCAGCTTATGATTCAGTGTTGTTTTCAGATCTTTATCCTTTCCTTTGATTAGTTTTATTGTAGTTAAGCTTCCACTCAGATATATTCTAGTAATTATTGTTATGTTAGAATTATGTTATGCCATGGGTTAGCTTGGAGCCATTCATGGTTCTAAGTCTCGTCTCGCATCTAGGGTCTTAGCTCAGGTAGTGACAAACTTAACATCAGAGCATTAGGTTTAGAGTTTCCTAAGATGTCTGAAAGATGCGTCAAATAGAGTCTTTTTAATGGGTGTGAAGAACACCACACTTATGAGGAAGAGGCTACAAGGCTTTTTAAGAAAATTCCCTTTCTTCATGATTCTTATCTTGAATAGAGTGTAAAACTCTGAAAGTTCCTCTTCTAGATCATGCTTTACGCGTTTGCAGACAATACCTCCCAAACGAACAAACAGAAGGAGAAACGGTAATGGGCATGCGCCACCCCACCAGCCCCAGCGTACCTGATGAATGAGTAGGTTACCTATGCAGAGTTTCGGGCTGCATTTCAGGTGTTGGCGCAAGCCATAATAGCATAAGCCAACCATCAATCAGTGGCACCCGTGGACCCTAAGGAGAATCCTTGGGCAGTAAGGGTGTGAGATTTCATTAGAATGAACCCGCCGAAATTCTTTGGGTTAAAGGTGGATGAGGATCCATATGAGTTTATAGAGGAGATTCAGAAGATTAACCAGGTTATGGGTATTTCCGGGGAGGAGAGTGCAGACCTAGCCTCCTATCAGCTGAAGGGGGTAGCTTATATATGGTTCAGATAATGGAAGGAAGGCCGTAGGGCAATTACAGCTCCAGTGAGTTGGACCAAGTTCTTGATAATGTTTTTGGACAACTTATTTCCTCGGGAACTGAGTGAAGCAAAGGCTGTAGAGTTCGTCAACTTGAAATAGAATGATATGACGGTGCAGGAGTATGCTTTGAAGTTCACTCAATTGTCGAAATATGCTCTGGAGATGGTTATCGATCCGAGGGCTCGCATGAGAAGGTTTGTCAATGGAGTCTCAGGTTTTGTGGTCAAGGAGTGTAGGACCGCGATGCTTATCAGTAACATAGACATTTCTATATTCATGATATATGCCCAACAAATTAAGGAGGAAAAGTTAAAGGAGTTGGAAAGGGAGAGCCAGAGAGCAAGGACAGGGGACTCGGATTATTCTCAGTAGAGGATGAGTGGTGGACCTCGTTCCCAGTCCAGTCAGAGGTAATCAGTCCTAGCACCATCGACAGCCAGTGTCCATATAGACCCAGGGTAAGGGAGATTACATACCAAACTTGCAAGAACTATGAAAAGAACCATTTGGTTGAGGTGTATGGCTGGTTCAGGTGCTTGCTTTTGGTGTGGCAAGTCGAGCCATAAACTTAGAGATTGCCCAACAGCCAAATGGGGTGAAGGTAGGGCCCTAGCCACCTCTTTCGTAACTCTGACAGACTGCCCACCTAAATAGAACACATCAGCTGGTGCAGGTAGTGGACAACATCAGGATCGCTTCTACGCCCTATCATCACATCAGGATCGGGGAAGCTCGCCAAAAGTAGTCACAGGTATGTTATGATATTTTCATGCTAATCCTTGCATATTGTTAGATTGAGGAGTCGTAGTATAAGGTATAATACCCTTTTTGCATCCCAGTATTTGTCTGTGGATAGTATGAAATGATTATGAGTATGAACCCCTCAGTGATAGTTGTAGAGATGAATGGAAAGTCAAGGGTTAGTGATGTAGCCCAGCCTTAAGAAAGGAACCAAGAACCTTAGAATGATGACTTTAAGCTATGGGGGAGATGATAAGTTGAAAGGCCGAGTCATGTCCTGAGCGTTCTAGTAGAGGGGTTTTAGAAATAGTAGTTATGGGATGTCAATCCTTTCCTATTCAAATGTTTTCCTTTATGTTTTAGTCGACGTTACGCTCGACTCATGCCTATGTTTAGATTTTCAGAATGATAAGTAATCTCTTCAGACAACGATCCCAGTCTTCCTCCCTAATTCCACAAATCTCAGCTTCATGTCATGAAACCAGTTAAGTATGAAAACTCATATCTCTTAGTATGCTTGACTCTATGAATGCAGTCCTTAGAATTTGTCGTAACAGCTTAGTAGATCATGCTGCCTCATGTGCGTGATCAATTTAGATTTTGTAAGCGATTCGTGCTTGCGGTTTCCTTACTCTTAGCCCTATGTATATTCATCCATAACAGAAATGATGGTTGCAATGGATATGTTCTGAATTGACTTTCCATTCATGGTTTAAATGCTCGGTAAGTAGAAGTTCATGAAGTGCAGTTGTTAGCCTTGATAGGGAGTCTGAGAAGCTTTTGGGATAGTATAACCTACAACAGAGCCGTGAGATGAGTGTACTGGTAGTCTTGCATTGTGTGTTGGTAATCAAGAAATGGGTGCAGTTAGCATGGTGTTCTTACATGAGGAGTTGAGATATTAGGGTGACGAAGTGTGGATGCAAATGGAAGACTCTAATAGAAGGAGGTTCCAGTTGAAATCTTGGACCAACAGGTTCTAAGTAGAGGGAAACAAGGAGGTGGTTTCAGTGAAGGTGTTATAGAGCAATCAACCAGTAGAAGGGACTACTTGGGAAGTTGAATGAAGATAAATCTTACTCTCTGTCATATCCGTTATCATGTCATCTATTCGGATATTAGAAAGTAGTTTCGGGATTTATAACTCCATCCTTACTAGCTCAGTTCTAGTTTGAGGAAATAGCCCCTCCTCAATACTCCACCTAGTTCCATGTCAGTCTCATATTTTTTAGTCCTTCTCTTGTCTTAGCATGCATGCATGAGTTATGAATTCGGTTTAGCTATGTAATTCAGCCCAGATTTAGATATTCCATTAGTATTTAGACTTTAGTATTCAGTTTCTTGGGATTGCAGTCCTCCCTTCTCTTAGTTAGTCTCCGTTCGAGGACAAATGTTCCCAATGGGGAGATAATGCGACACCCCAAAAGTTCCTAAGATCAGACCCCAGACTTAAAGTAAGAACCAATAGGAAAGTGACATTTTTTCCTCAAAATGAGACATGGTACGACTCGTTAGATGATACCACAAGACGTAGTTAGACTTGTGGTAGGAAGTCAGTGGAATTTTTAGGGCCCATATGTTACGACTCACATCACAACTTGTGTTTTGATGGGATGGGTCGTGATGTACCCTATCATGAGCAACAGTTCAAGAATTGGTCAAGTTTTTCCAAAACCAAGAGTCAAGTGATGACTCGTGGTGACTTGTAATGGATCATGGAGAGAGTTGTGGGAGACAATCTTAGAGAATATGCAGGAAAGGTCCCAGTGACCACAGGTCAAAGGACGACTCATGGTACTCCATGACGACTCGTTACAACACCCGTTACGTGGAGTTTAGAGAATTTAGCCAAGTAGCACTGGAAGGATGTAACGACTTATTGTGAAGAGTTATGACCCATGGTGATGACCCATCGGAAGAAACTCAGAGGAGGTGCAAGGATGGTCCGCAGACCACGAGTCATTGGACGAACTCGTGATATGTGGTGATGGGTCATCCTTTCTGGTCGTTAGTTTAAGAAAAAAACCCATAAATTAGCTCTAGAAGAAATGGATGGATCTAATGAGTCGTTATGGTAGACAATGACTCATTATGTAAGTCGTTGGCACTGGCGGGCTGATTTTTAAAGCAAATCTCCATGGGTATTTTAGTAATTTTATATGCTTCTAATTCCTAAGTGAGGTCGTTTTGGGTATTCTAAGGGATGAATTAAAAGGGTTTTCCTATCCCAAACCCTCATTCTACTCAAATCATCCGTTTCTTTTTTCTCATCCTCTCAAGGCTCAAGAACACATAGGGTTCTTCTCCAAGAGCTTCAAGATTCAAGTGCTAGTGGGGGATTCTTCAAGCCAGGTATGTGGGACTTTAACAAGTATTTTTTATCCTTGTATCCCAATTTGTGTCCAAAAACTTAGCTACTTTGATTCCGTAGAAAAGCATCTCTTAGGGTTTACCATTTTACGAATTTTTTCTCTCATGTCTTCCATGGTTTTCAAGATCCTCATGATATATAGCTCATATGTTCATGATTTCACTTTCAATTGCATGATGAATTCCCATGATTAGTTGTTAGCATGATTTCCCAAACTTTAGCCCATGAATTAGTTGTTTTTGAAAATATGGTCCTTTTTAGGTATATGATTTTACTATGATTTCAGTACATATGATTTATACTATGATTGAAACTTATGATTTTCATGAATTTAGTATGATTACCGTGTTTACGATTCTCTAGACTTTCATGATTTCAGTATGATCAATATGTATATGGTTCTTTAGACTCTCAGGCCTTTCATTAGTAGAAAGTAGCCCAAAATAGTCTTAGAACATCAATTATGAGCCCTTAGTATCAGTATGTCATGGTCCTCTAGGCTTTTGGGACTCTAGCTAGATAAAGTGATTCCGACTAGTCTTAGGACATCAGCTTCAGAGTTATCAATTACATGTATCTTTATGTTCAGTTGGGAGTAGTCTTAGCACCGAGTAGGCCAAGATTCTAGCATACTCAGGTCTCAGAACTACATTCCACCGTAGGATAAGGGATTCTCAATAGTAGAGAATGTTTCCCTTGGCCCGAGGAATATGGGATCCTCGTTCGTTGAGAGTGTCTCCCTTGCCTCAATAGGTGCATGTGGGGGTCATTGTTATTAGAGATTGTCTCCCTGAGTTCACAATTGATATCACGTCAGTCAGAGTTCTTACCCTTGACAAGGTATGAACACCCTTCCAACCAGGGTTACAAGTTGAGATCCATGAGGCTCACATTAGAGTTTGTCGGTTAATAGTCTCTCCCACAGTACAGTTCAATTTGAGTTTCAGTATAGTTATTTCATTTACAGTTTTCAGTTTATCATTTCAAATTTATTCTTCAGTACATGTTACATGACCCAAAACTAGATTTACTTGTATTTCATTAAGTGTTTTCAAACGATCACATTATATAAGTATCTGTAACATCCCGAAAGCTCTAAGATTAGACCCAAGGGTTGAGATGGAGAAAATAGAATTTTCTACACCAGGTCACAGGACGAGTCATCCACTGACCCGTGAGGTACACCATGAGTCGTTAAGTGACTCGTGGGGAGGATGGAAGACTTGGTTGAATTTCTAGATTTGGGGGTGACCACGAGTCGTGGTCAGCACCACGATTCCTTGTGTCATCCATGATCATGAGTTGATTAAAGGATTGAAGAAGTTGAGTAGTTTTGGCCACGACTTGAGACCACGAGTCGTGGTGTTGGGCATGAGTCGTCCATTCCCTCGTGGGGACTGGCAGTGCGCGTTTTCCTGTGAATTTATTAAGGGCTTTTTCATAATTTTTAAGTTTATAAGACCTATACTACGTCGTTTTAAGCTAAGAAAAAGGTGTTTTAAGAGGGTTAAGTTCATTCTAAGCCTATTCTCTCCCATGCATGCAAACCTAGAGGTTCTAAAGGGTGATCAAGCTTAGATTCATCAAGTTGTTCCAAATTTCCATTGGGCATTCAAGAGGGTTGTATAATCAGAGTTCTCCAGGTATGTAGGATTATGAATAGGTGTATGCATCCACACCCATGCCCAATCCCTCTTCAATTCTATGAAAATTCTAGTTGATGAATCTATGGAGTTTTAGCCCAACATGTGGATTCTCTAAGTATAAATCATGGGTATGATATATGCATGTTTCTAATGTTGAATTATGATTAATGAAATATTTTACAATGTTTTTATTTACAAATTATGTTTTCAAGCTTTTATCAATTATGATGCCCATCCATGGAAGTTCATGAAAGATGAGATTTTAATATATGTATTCGAGCATGATGAGACGTATATGATAAAAGTATGATTCAAATTGCCCATGTACATGTTCATATTTTCGAATGATCAAGTCTATGTCAAGCATGTATATGTATTGGGCAAGACCATATGATCAAGTAGGTGTCATGATTTATCAAAATTCCATGTTGTTAGCTTACCACATGGTTTTGGAGCCTAGACTCCCACTATTTTCAGCTTGTGGTATGGTTTGAGCCCAAGGGTCCTCATATTATGATTTCAGATTATGCATGTATATTATGAGTCAGCTTCGTCACTAGATGATGGTCAGCTTCATCGAAAAATGATGGAGAGCATGTGCATGTTTTTGGGAGTAGTGCCTAGAATCGAGTAGGCTAAGGGTCAGTCAACCCTATGCCTCAGAACTACGTGCCAACGTAGGTATGTTCAGATTATTGGGACCTCCCTTGTGAGCTTCCCCTGCCCCCAAGGGGCCTTCTTCTTGATATCGATATCACGGTAGCGTCTTTAGCCTTGGCAAGGCTTTGAACGGCTCTTCCCACTTAAGTGTAATAGTCGGGATCACGTAAGCTCTATCGTGGTAATATCAGTTATATGATGAGTCTTCCATTGTTCCTCATGATTTCAGTTATGCATGTTCATCAGTTACGATATTATGTTTTCAGCAGGTTTGGCCCAATGTTCAGTTTTACTTATGATGATCAGTTTCTCAACTATAGGTCAATCAATTCAGTTATGCTATTTCGTAATGATACTCAGTTATGTATGAATCATGTTTTCAGAAAATAGCATGCAAGCCCTACTCTCAGACTCTTATGATGAAATATTTTATGTTATGCGTGATCACTAATTCTATTTACTTAGTGTTTTTACTTACCTTGCATACTTGGTACATTTCATGTACTGACTGCATACTCTTGTTGTATTGTTTCATGATACAGGTTCAGATATTCAGGATCGGTCCCACCATTAACCAGTCTCTCAGTATTAGCATCTCCCAATCTTAGTTGGTGAATCCTCATCTTCTGAGGGCCCTTTATCAGTGGTATTTAATATTTTCAGTTTCAGACTATAGTGAGTTAGTTGGGGTCTTGTTCCATCAACTTGTCAGTAGTAGAGGCTTCTCAGACATAATATGTATTTCAGCTTTAGACTTGTGTATGTATTTAGATATTCATGTTATCAGATTTTTATACTTTCGCTATGATATATGTTAGAATTACACTTTTATTATATTTAGCTTAGATGTCATGTTCATGCCATGGGTCTACTTGGAACCTCTTGGGGTTCTTTGTCCCGTGTTTCGATCCGGGCCTATGTTCGGGTCATGACAAACTTGGTATCAGAGCATTAGATTTTGAAGTGTCCTAGGGTATCTGAAAGACACGTTAAGTAGAGTCTTTTTCATAGGTGTGAAGTGTGCCACACTTATGAGAAAGAGGCTATGAAACGTCTTAGGAAATATTCCCTTCTTTCATGATCTAAGTCGTGTGATGAAATGTCTCTCTATCCTTCTAACTCATGCTATACACCTTTGCAGAATCATGCCTCCGCACCGAGTTAACGGAAGAAGGAATGGAAATGGAAATGGCCATGAGGATGGCAATGGGGATGGGCATTAGTAGGCCCTACCATCCCCCGAGGATCATGTACCCTAGAAGGTTGCCTACGCAGAGTTCAGGGTAGCCATTTAGATGCTAGCTTAGGCTTTGACCGTCCAGGTCAACCAACAGGCGGTAGTGCATGTCCCTCAGAATGGGAATGCGGTGACGACAAGAGTCAGAGATTTTCTGAGGATGAACCCTACGGAGTTCCTTGGGTCAAAGGTGGATGAGGATCCACATTAATTTATTGATAAAGTGCTGAAGATCACCCAGAGCATGGGGGTAATAGGAGAGGAGTGCGTCGATCTAGCCTCATATCAGTTGAAAGGGGTTGCACACATTTGGTTCAAGCAGTGGAAAGATAGCAGGACAGTTGGAGCGGGCTCCATTGGTTGAGATGAGTTCTATACTGCATTTCTGGATTGATTCTTCCCTTGAGAGATAAGGGAGATTAAAGCAACCAAGTTTGTAAACATGAAGCAAGGAAAGATTGCAGTTTAGGAGTATTCCTTGGAGTTCACTCGCCTATCCAAGTATGAACCTGAGATAGTGATAGATCAGAGAGCCCGAGTGAGTCAGTTCGTGCATGGTATAGTAGACTATTTGGTCAAGGATTGTCAGACCGTGATGCTTCATTAAGACATTGACTTTCCTAAGATAGTTCTGTACGCCCAGCAGATGGAGGCGGTACAGATGAGTGAGAGGGAGAGAGAGGCCAAGAGGGCTATAACTGATAGCTTTGGATTCTCGCAGCAGAGACCTGGTGGTGGGCACTGTCAGCAGTTCCACCAGAGATCTTCAGCCCCAGTGCCGTTGGCTAAGAGTGTGCCATACAGATCTAGGCGCGACCAAAGGGGACGAGCATCAGGATCTAGAGGTCAGGTTAGCAGAACCACAAAGTCCAACATTCTAGAGTGTGGCAGGTATGACCAGAGACACAATGCTTAGCAGGTTTGGGTGCTTGTTTCGGGTGTGGAAAGCCCAAACATATGCTTAGAGATTGCCCAGCAGCCAGACAAGGCCATGATAGGGGCCGAGGCCCAGCCTACAATTCAGCAGCTCCACCAGTATGCCCGGCTCAACAAGGGGCATCTACTGTGTGGGTGGAGGTCAGCGCCAAAACAGATTCTATGCCCTAGCATCTCGTTAGGAGCAGGTGGTCTCCCCGGATGTAGTCACTGGTATGTTACGAGTATTCCACCTTGATGCATATGCATTGTTAGATCCATAGGCTATTTTATATTTTATGACGCCCTATGTTGCTAGTAGTTTTGGATTCAGTCCCGAAATCCTATCAGAACCCTTCCCAGCCTCTACTCCAGTTGGTGATTTAGTTATAGCTCGACGGGTATATAGAAATTGCTCTGTCACAGTTCTTCAGAAAATCACTTTAGCAGATTTAGTGGAGCTAACCGTGACTGATTTTGATGTTATCTTCGGCATGGATTGGCTACATATCCCATTGAGGATGTTCGTATTATCAGGGAATTAACCTATAAAGAGGTTCCAGTTGCCATACTAGATTAGTAAGTTTGAAGGTTGAGAACTTAAAGATGTAGCCTCAGTTAAAGTACTGTGGAAGAATAAGAATAAAGAAGAGATGACCTGGGAAGCTGAGGACGACATGAGATCAAGATATCCTCATTTGTTCCAGGATTAATCTAGGTTATGCAGTTAAGGTAAAATTGTTGTTCAGTTGTTATGTTACGATTCATGTTAGCCATATTAATCAGTTGACTACTATCTTGTTGTGAATTAGTTGCTATAGTGCCCTGTGAGATGCCTGTAATGGACTTTTCTGCATTCAGGTTTTTCAGATAGTCCATATTACAGGGTAGACTCTATCGAAATTTTCCCAGAATAGCAATGGAAAGTGTTAAAATCCTGTAAGTTGAAGTTGACATTCGAGGACGAATGTTCCCAAGGGGGGAGGATGTTACACCCTGTAAGTTCCTAACATTTAATCGGTGAATTCGTACATAAGTCAAGAGTTTGATGGGTACTAAACATACGAGAAAGGGCCCGAAAAAAGGTCGAACGAGCGTGGAATCGAGGTTGCAAGGGAGAAGGCCGAACAAGCTGCCAAAGGGGAAACGTGTCACGGACCCTCTCCCACCGCGATGGGCTCCGTGACACACACCAGAATTGCTGCGATAGGGTCTGTGACACGGACCCCCTGTCTACCGCCCAAGTTTTATATAAGTTCAATTGGTGCATTTGGTATTATAACATATAAACAGACCTTCGTCTAGACAGAGAGAGTTCCAAAATTTTCTTATGATTTTCCTCCGGTTATGCTGCCAAACACCGTCCAAACTCAAATTAACTTCGGGTAGGGAGATTTAAGCCTGCAGGGAGCATTACTACAGAGCTATTTTTGCGAAATTCGTCCGAAAAATCGTAGCCTCGCTGAGCAAAAGTTTTCAAAATTGCTCCAAACTAATTTCTATACAATCAGAGGCTTCAAGTAAGCATTTTTCCCTTCTAAACCTTCGAGAAATTATAGGTTTCTGGACGTATTATGTAGTTGAATTATAATTGCTATTAGTTTTAAAAGTTATCGTTTTGGCCGAATTTGGTATTAAAATTAGTACCTTTTTCTCCCAGTATTACGACTACAGTTGGAAAGAGCTATTGAACACAACTGAAACTCATCAGATAATCGGGAATCGGCGATCGAGGTATGTAAGCCTTATCCCTTTGGCAAGTTATTCTCATTGTAAATGATACAACTTATGTTCTTGAATGGAAACAACAGTTCCTCATGTTGCAAATAGTTGCTATCAGTAAATGTTGATAAGATATCTTGTGGTCAGCTGTTGTTGGTAGACTATGAAGGGATATAGGTTGGTTTTAGATGTTATAAAATGTATATAAATTATATTACAGTATCCTTTGTCAAGAAAGAGCATGTCAAGTATGATACAACCTGGAAGCATCATACGAACTCATTGATTTTCAGTATATTGTACTAGTTGAATTGGATGTCTTATGGTCAGGCCTAGACCTTAGAAGCTCATAGATAGTTATTAGGCCTGAGTTAGTAAGTTGAACAACATAGGCGCATCTCGGCCATATAGCCACTAGTTTGGTGCTTGTATTGTTAGTAAGCACGCCTAGAGGACATTGGCGTACCTTTACGCCCTAGGGCCAGAAATTCAGATAGGAAGGCCATACTTTAGAGTCAGTAGCCTAGGGTTGTCTAGTGAACTGAGTGATAGCCTGCCATCTAATTAGCTACTACTAGTAATTGTCAGTCCCAATTGACTTGGCATTCATCCTATAGATCATCCAGGAAGCCAGTCCAGTCGTCCAGGTCAAATAGACCCGTGGGTACCCTAAGGAAGGGGACCTTATTAGCAGATAGAGGCAGGGCCAACACCCCAACCTGTTCTTAGGAGATACTCAGGTACAGATTGTCGTGAGCGGATAAGTCTATATAGACTTGTTGTTAAGGTTAGTAATCGTCCAGAAAAGTCATAATATTGGACCAGACAAAGACAGGGTCTAAAGGACCAGCACCGCGTTAGTACAACACTAACCTCAAGCTAAGAATGTTAGTAAGTTGCCTGTGGAGGATTAGGGGCCGACCGCCCAAAAGCATGTTCAGTCAGTAACAACCCTCATCTGTTCCAAGCAGAGGGACCAAGTAACTAGTTACCCACGACCCCAAGTAGGACATTCAGAGTATTGTTAGGCCACTCCAGATCTCTCCCTATCCAGTCTAGACCATTAGAGATCATGATCGTTGCCAGGGTCCTCTGATCAGATACGGGTGCGGGGGGTGTTCCTGTTAGCAGCCTCACTAACTATTCTAGGGGCGAAAAACGGTAGCGTTAAGCCCAAATGGACAAATACGCCTTTGAGTGTCTAGATTGAGATTTCAATATAGCATCTAGGTTGGGGTTGCCCTTACTTATAAGCCTTTCGCGACCTCTCCAGGATTACTAGCTGTGTCGACGCCCGCCAGGGGCTAGATGATGTAGCTCCATGGAGCGGTATGCCGTCTGCGAGGGACGAAGATGGGGCCCCAGGTACTCATGCAGTCCATTCCATAGCTGGACTATTTTATGCCATATCGGCACCACACCCCCGTCGAGCCTGGTGCCCAGGGTGCAGATATCAGGAGTCCACTAGACTCAGACATAGCTACAAATCAGGAGCCAAATGGGTTTAGTTGCAGACCTAAGGGGACAGGTAGGTTGGGTATAGCACCAGTAGAGTCATAGAAACCTGGATAGGGGTATATAGATTGAGGTGTACTTTCCAGGGCTTATGGGGGCCTGGGTAAGTTATTTCTGTGCTGATTGTACCTTCTAGCTTATGGGGGCCAGGTGAGGTTCTTGTTTGTATTCTTGTGTGCTAGTTATAGTTTATGAATGTGTAATTATACAGTCTTAGCTCACGTACATGTAGTGTTGGTTAGATGCAAATTACAAATCAGCAGGCATACAGGTTAATCTTTCTGCCCTTCTTTCTACTTACTTTCAGTCTTTATCAACTTATTTATTGCCTTACATATTCGGTACATATTGTACTGAAGCCCTCTAGGCGCTGCATTACTTGCCTGCAGGATTAGATAGACAGAATTCAGGACCTTTAGTAGCAGCCATTCAGAGTCAGCAGTTTGGCCAGCTTCTTTTATTCGTGGTGCCAGGTGGTAGAGATTCAGTCTTTTATTTGTATAAGCATTTGGGGTAGGCCAGGGCCCTGTCCCAACCACTATTTGTATTCTTAGAGGCTTGCAGGCTATAGTTGTCAGATAGTTGGGTATCGTTGGCTGTGTGGGGCCCATATATGTCTCTTTTTACATATTGGCCTTTTAGGGCCTAGTATAGCGCCTGATTTTCATTTTTTTTATAACTAGATATCATGGCGGCCTTGTCGGTCTGCATAGGATTCCCTGCTATGGTCTATTGCTGGTTAGTTGTCTTTTTTACAAGTGGCTATAAGGCCTTCTCGGCCAGCGGCTGTGTTTACAGCTGAGATATAACCCGTTGTTTTCTTGAGTCGAGTTGCAGGCTTGCACTAGATGTGCATAAGCCTAGCCAGGTCAGTCAGATTCCAGTATGGCACTAGGTGCCAGTCATGCCTGCCAAGGTGGGGCATGAAAATTACACATGCCCAGAGCATGTCCTACAATACCTGGATAGTCCCTTTCGACTGTCCATCTGTCTGAGGATGAAAGGTTGTGCTCATGTCCAACCTCATAACCAACTCAGCCTACAAGGTCCTTCAGAAATAAGAAGTAAACTGAGTTCCCCTATTTGATACAATTGACACAGGCACCCCGTGCATCTGAATTACTTTCTTCACGTACAGTTTTGCTACTTTCTCAGCATTGTAAGTCACCTGGACCGGCAAGAAATGAGTCAATTTGGTCAATCTGTCCATAATGAGCCAAATTGAGTAAAATTTCCCCAAAGTCTTAGGAAGACCAACCACAAAGTCCATAGCTATCCTCTCCCATTTCCACTCGGGGATAGACATTCTCTGAAGTACTCCTCCAAGCTTTTGGTGCTCGTACTTCACCCGCTGACAATTCAAACACTAAGGAACGTAGTCTACGATATCCCTCTTCGTCTTGCCCCACCAATAGTATTGTTTCAAATCGTGGTACATCTTGGTGGCTCTAGGGTGAATGGAGTACCTAGAGTTTTGAGCTTCGGCCAAATGAGTTTTAATTAGCTCACCAACTCAAGGAACACCCACTCGTCCCTTTATTCTTAATACCCCTTCATCATCTAACACTGATTCTTTGGCTTCTCTCCACAAAACTTTATCCCTAATCTTACCCAACTTTTCATCTTCAAACTGTCGGGATTTGATTTCCTCTAGCAGTGAGGATTTGGTCTCCATGTTGGCTAGTAACCCAACGGTTTTTGTAAACGAAAGCCTCACCAAACTATTTGCCAAAGTCTGAATTCCTCTGGCCATCGGCCGCTGAGTAGCTTCCAAGCAAGCTAAACTACCCATGCTCACTGTCTTCCGGCTTAACGCGCCCGCCAAAACATTAGCCTTTCCTGGATGGTACATGATAGTGATATCATAATCCTTAAGAAGCTCCACCCATCTCCTCTGTATCAATTTGATATCTTTCTAGGAGAATACATACTACAAGCTGCAATGATCCGTGAACATCTCACATCAAGCTCCATACAGAAAGTGCCTCCAAGTTTTTAGGGCAAACACCACTGCTGCTAACTCCAAGTCGTGTGCGGGGTAATTCTTTTCATGCACCTTCAACTGTCTTGAGGAATAAGCGATGACCTATCCTTCCTAATTAATACAGCACCCCACCTATGTTACACCCCATAAATTCTTGACATGTAGATGGTCTATTCGCATGTTGGTTAAGAGTTTTAGAATGGCATACATGCTAGAAAAAGGCCCGGGGAAAGATCGGACAAGCGCCAAGTTGGCGCGTCGCAAGGCAAAATGTGACTTATAAATCGCATTCCCCAAATGCGACTTATAAGTCCCAATTATATAAGCCCTCCACTTCGGTTTTAAAGTTACAATTCCTTATAATTTCCAATAGAAAATAGGGAGTAATCAGAGAGAAGGGGAAAACGAACATCTCCTACTAATATTCATCCGATTACGCCGCCAAACGAGGTCCAAACTCGAATTAACCTCAGATACCGAGGTATTTAGCAGCAAGGAGCATTCCTACGGATTTAGTTTCGTGGAATTCGGTCGGCAAATCGGCGCGCTACCGAGCTAAGGTAAGTGGAATTGCTCCAAATTAGTGTCTCTGTACTTCTAGCCTTAAAATGAGTATTTCTCCCTTCTGGACTTTCGAGAAATAGCAAGTTTTCGACCGTTTTTCGACAAGCCAAAGTTTGGGCGATATATATATCAAAAGTGAAGTTTTGTTCCAAAATATTAGTATATTTAGTTCTAATTGATATATATACGTGAATGCAGTTGGGAGAAATAGCTGGAGTACTGACCGAGCTTCGCCCGTTAGTCGGAAAATCCAAAGCGAAGGTATGTAAAGCCAGTTTCTTCGGCAAG
>JACEIK010001566.1:52721-77431 GCA_018107945.1 Datura stramonium | reverse complement strand
GCCAGCCAGGCACCAGATGTGCTTAGGCTCACCAGTTTAGCAGTCCAGGTCCTAATAGGGCACCAGGTGCCAGTCATACCCCCAAGGCGGGGCGTGACAACCTAGACCTTGAGGCATCACAATAAACAACAAAGTCTTTACCTTCCACGGGTAACACTACGATAAGCGTTGTGGTCAGCGGAGTGTTGAGTTTCTGAAAACTATCTTCACATTCCTCTAACACTGGAAAGGTGCATCCTTTTGTGTCAACTTGTTCAACGCCGATGGGATGGAGGTGAAACCCTTCACGAACCGACGATAGCAAGTGGCTAGCCCCACCAAACTCCGAACTTCCATCACATTAGTTGGCATCACCCAATTTATGAACGCCTCCACCTTTTGTGAATCAACTCGGATACTCTCCTTGGAAACCACATGCCCTAGAAAGGACACTGATTCCAACCAAAAATCACACTTGGTGAACTTTGCATACAACTTCTTATCCTTTAGTAATCCCAACACAATTCTTAGATGATTTTCATGCTCTAGCTTGGTGTTAGAATACACCAATATATCTTCAATAAACACAATAACAAAGTAATCTAGGTAAGGTTTGAAAATATCGTTCGTCAGGCTCATAAACGTAGCTGGGGCATTACTGAATCTGAATGAAATGACTAGAAACTCGTAATGCCCGCACCTGGTCCAAAAGGCTGTTTTGGGAATATCCTCAGCCGGGATTTTTTGTTATACCCTGGAAGCCCAAAGATCAAACCCAGGAGTTGAAACGAAAAAAAGTGTAAAAACTGGCATCAGGCACATAACGAGTTGTAGGGTAACTCATTAGTGCATTCCACGAGTCGTGATGTGACTCATGGGGAGGAAAGTGAGGAAGTTCTGGAAGTTTGAGGAAAAGGATCTCCACGGGCATGAAAATGACTTGTGGTTAGACCCCACAAGCCGTTAGGTCATTCGGGGTGGGTAAGGAAAGAAAAGAGAAGAAGGGAGGCAGTGCACTCAACGGAAGGACCCCACTAGTCATGTTAAGTCCCCACGATTCGTGGAATGAGTCATAGTCCAAGAAGGGAAGGTTTTTGTTGAAGCTCAGGCAATGTACTTCACGAACAACTCCACGAGTTGTGACCCTTGATGACGAGTCATTAGGTCCCTCGTTTGGACCACCTAACAGTTAATTTCTGCGAATTTAGTAAGGGCATTTCCGTAATTCCAAAGTTTCTAGGGCCTAAAATATGATGTTTTGAACTATGAATAGTGACTTTTTAAGGGGTTAAGTTCATTTTTGGCCTCATTCATTCATGCATGCAAGGTAGAAGACGTAAGAGGGTGATCAATCTTAGCATTCATCAATTTCTTTTCAAATTTCCGTTGGGCATCTAAAGAAGTGTTAGAATAAGCTACCAACAGGTATGTAAGGTTATGAATGGGTGATTTCTTTCACACCCATGCCCAATCCCTCTCTAAAGTATGAAAATTTATGTCTAATCTATGAGGTTTTAACCCAAATGCATGAATCTTCTATTTCTATACACGGGTATGATTTTATCATGATTCTACGATTGAATTACAAAGCATGGGAAAATTTTATAATATTTTCAATTTAAAATCATGATTGATAGTTTTATGAATTAAAAGCCCATAGATGAAATGTTGATGAAAGATGAGATTTGTGATGAGTATATGATGATGATGAGATATTATGATGAAAAGTAGGTTTTGAAGCTACCCATGTTTACAATTATGTTTTCGATAAGAATTTAGTAATTCTAAGTATAATAAAGCTTTGGGCAATGCCCATATGTTAAGTATGAATGATGATTTTCCTGAATTAAGCTTACCACATGGTTTTGGAGCGAAGACTCCCAATTATATGATCAACTTATGGTATGTTTTGAGTTAAAGTTTTCCTATGTATAGCTTACCACATGGTTTTGGAGCGAAGGCTCCCAATTATGTTTTCAACTTGTTGTATGTTTTGAGCTAAATCTTCTCATATGCATGATTTCATATTTGAGATGTATTTGATCATTGAGATTCGTCAATACACGATGTTAAGCTTCATTATAAAATGATGTAAAGCACATGCATGTTTTGGGAGTAATGTCTAGCACCGAGTAGTCTAAGGGTGGATCACCCTATGCCTCATAACTACGCGCCAATGTAGGTTTACACTATTATATATATTACCTGGGGACCTCCCTCGTGAGCTTCCCCTGCCTGAATGAGTCTTCATCTTGATATCGATATCATGGTATCGTCCCTATCCCTGGAAAGACTTTGGACAGCTCTACCCACTTGAGTGTGATAGTTGGGACCACATAAGCTCTATCGTGGTATGTCAGTTAAAAGACGAGTCTCCTATTGTTCCTCATGATTTCAGATATTCATATTCATTACTCATGAGATTTATATATATATGCATGTACTAAAGAAGGTTTGACTCAATGTTCAAGTTAACTTATACATGTCAGAATTCCGCTTTGAGTCAAGCGATTCAATTATGATGTTATGAAGTTATGTTATGTTATGTTATGTTATGAAGAGATCATGATTTTAGAAACAATGCATGCAAGACCTACTCTCAGACTTTTAATGTTTATGTTATATTGTGCATTGTCTTTAAATGATTTTATTTACTTTAGCGGTTTTACTTACCTTACATACTCGGTACATTCCACGTACTGACCGCATACTCTATGATGTATCATTTCATGATACTGGACCCAGCTATCAGGTTCAGCCCCGCTCGTAGTCAGCTTATCAGAGTTAGTATTCTTATTGTGGGTGAGTCCTCATTTCCCAAGGACTAGACTATTCAGCTTTCCTTTATGTATTTCAGTTTCAGTTTTGTTGAGTTAGTTGGGGTCTTGTCCCATCAACTCGTCATGTTTAGAGGCTTTTCAGACATATGTATGTATCATACTTCGGGTTTCGTATTCGAATGTTATGTTCAAGTAAGACTACTGCTATGAGTATATTGTTGCATATTTAGTTTCTTGATTTGGTTAGATGTATGCTTATTCCATGGGTTGACTTGGGGTCTCTCAAGGCTCCTCGTCCCGTGTTACGATCCGGACCTCCGTTCGGGTCATGACATTTTCAGCTGGTGGTAACCGAACCTCAAGTCAATCATTGAAAACACTACCTCCCCCGTAACTGATCAAAAAAATCATCTATTCGAGGAAAAGGATACTTGTTCTGAATAGTTACCTTGTTCAACTGGCTGTAGTTGATGCACATCCGCAAACTACCATCCTTCTTCTTTAGAAACAAAACCGGGGCACCCCAAGGCGGCACACTCAGTATGATGAATCCTTTACTAAGCAACTCCTACAACTTCTCTTTGAGTTATCTCAACTCAGCAGGTGTCATACCGTATGGAGGAATAGAAATGGTTTGGGTACCTAGTTCCTGGTCTAGACAGAAATCTATGCCACGGTCCAGCGGCATACCACGCAAATCTATAGGGAGCACCTCTAAGAACTCACAAACAACTAGGACCGACTATGTGGAAGGACCCTCTGAACTAGTGTCCAAATATAAGCCAGATACGCTGAACAACCCTTCTTTATCAACTTATGGGAATGAATATACGAAATAAGTTTCTTAGGAGTAGGGCTACAATTCCCTTTCAACTCCAACCTAGACAACTCTGGACTCGATATAGTGATGGTCTTAGCATGACATTCTAGAATTGCATGGTAAGGGGACAACCAGCTCATTCCCAAAATTATATCAAAATCAACCATGTCTAAGATCACTAAGTATGCCAAAGTATTAAACCCCATGAAATCGACAATACAATCACGAACAGCCCTATCCACCACCACGGAATCTCCAACAGGAGTAGACACATGTATAGGAGTATTAAGCACATCATAAATAAGATCTAGACCCAAAGTAAATTAAGAAGACACATAAGAAAATATTGAGACATAGTCAAACAACGCAATAGCCATTTTATTACAAACAGAGATAGTACCTGTAATGACAACATGTAAAGCCTCTACCTCGGGCCTATCAGTAAAAGCATAAAAGTGTGCCTGGTTACCAATCTGAGAACCGCCCTGGTTGGGTTGTTCCACTCCTCTACCTGCCTGGGTGCCACCCCTACCCACGTGAACACGTCCCCTACCTTGTTGAACACCACCTCTAATGGTTGGCTGACCACCGTCTCCCAATTGCAAACGATCCTAACTGAATGCACAACCTCCTCTCCTGGCGGGGGCCAAAGCTTGAGGAGCTGGGTGAGGAACAATTTGTCCGCCCTGTCCGAACCTGGGGCACCATCTGCATATGTGGACATACTCACCACACTCATGACAAACCTTCTCAATAATTGGTCTCTGAGCCGGAATAGAAGAAATAGGGCAAGCCCCAAAATCAGAACGAACAATCTGAGTACCCTCAACTGCACCTGACGGTCGCAGAGCTATCCTTAGCAGACCTCCGGCTGATACCTGCATGGCAGACTGAATAGGGCGCCCAGAGAAACTCTCCAGTTCCAGAATCGTAGCATAAGAACCACTGAAAGAACCCACTCTTCGAGCCTTCTTCTCGGGATTCCTTGCGTACCCCTCATGTCTCACCCCTTCAATTGACTTCACATACTCTACCACCTCCTGGAAGGTCTTACCTAAGGAGACCATTTGAAGAGTTGATAATTGGAGACCCACATTCAAGCCTTTAACAAACCGCCTGATCCTCTCCTCTTCTGTGGGCAGTAGAGGTAGAGCATACCTGGACAGTGAATGAAATCGAGCCTCATATGCTGCAACTGATGAGCTCCTCTACTCAATAGTGGTGAACTCATCCCGTCTTCTATCCCTCAGAGTGTAAGGAACATATTTCTCCAAAAATGTAGAGTAGAACTGGGTCCAATTCAACGGTGGTGACCCCACTGGTCTGCACTCCACTAGATCTTAGCATCCCCCATCAATTGAAAGGTCACAAACTCTACTTCGTAGTTCTCTACCACCATTGTGGAGCTTCTCATAGAAGTCGATAATGAACTCGTAGCCATCCTCTGCCTATGTGCCATAGAAAGTGGGAGGCTTCATCTTGGTGAACCTCTGAAATAGGTCATGCTCCTCCACGGTCATCACCGGTCCCACTACCAGTCTCGGGAATATGACAGCTTCAAACATATCATCAATCCACGGAGTCACAACAATCGCATGTTGTATCCCTGACTGCTACGCCGCTGGAGTTGCTGGAGCTGCCTCAGTACCCACAAGGCCACTCAGGAGGTTGAGAACTTGAGCTAGAACCTTAGAGGATGCTGGCGCGGCAGGAGCTTCTCCTGCATCTGAACCTCAACCTCAACGGCCACTCATTCCTGAACTGCTGGTGGCACGGGAGCTACAGAACTCTCCCTGACTGGAGTAGGAGCACGAGCCCCTCCTCTAGCAGCAGCAGGCCTCCGTCCATGACCTCTGCCCCTTTCTCTACTGCAAACTGCAGTCTCCACTGCTGGCTCGGGTGCTCGTCTCTATTGTCATTAGCGCGTGTTCTCACCATCTGAAAAAGAAAGAAGAGCACGTTGTTAGATACCAATTGGAATCAAGTAATCGCACGAGAGGAAAGAAGAAAGGAGTTTTCCTAAAGTCCTGTAGCCTCTTGAAGATAAGTTACAAACGTCTCCACATCGATCGCAAGACTCTACTAGAACTATTTAAATGCAATGAGATCAATGAACCTAGAGCTCCGATACCAATATTTTCACAATCCAAAATGGTCGTGATTGTCACCCACACTACCCCTCGGTGGGCGAACCAACGAATTTTGATTCTAACCCCCAAAATAAGACATTCAGAAAGATAAATGCCTGCATTAATCATTGAAATAAACTTCACAACACAACACAACTGTTTAAAAACCGACACTACAAAAATAACACCCAAGACCTGAAACTCATTGCACAAGATGTCTGTTTACAACTCTAAGAATGTTTTACAACTAAAAAAACAAAAGACATAAGTTTCCGAAAGAGAAGGACATCTTCAAAACGAGGGAGTGACTCTGCCTCCTTTTTCAGCTCACCTTTTCATTATCTGCTATTGCTTACAAGTGAGGACGTGAGGAACTGACTGGTTCGAACTCTAAACTCAGAAAAGAAATGCAGGGGTAGGGTAAGTACATAACATAGTACTGGTAGGCATCATCGACCGACCCTAAATAATAACAAGCATACACAGTGATAACAATACAAGACTAGACTTCAACATAAAAATTAAGTACTGAACATTTCAAACATCCTAGCTCTACATAGGGAACAACAGGGTTGCTCACTGGATTGGGCTGTTTGCTGCAGCAGTCACTTGACCGCTACAGTGGTCTCGCCGTAGCAGAGATAGCTCTGCTGCTAAGGTACTGCCTTAGGCAGTAGCTCGACTATGCTACACTCTATCGGTTCATCAATTCACTAGTTTCACAATTCACATATTCAACAAAATCTCTTAGATAATGCACATTTAGGGACAACAATTTATACCACCTAGTATCACATTTGAGTTCAACAAGTAATTACAACAGGAAGCACTCAATAAATACCAGCATTGTAATAGGGTCACACTTAGAAATTAAGAAAAGTTCTTCATTATCAACTCACATGACATATACCGCAATTGACATCATCTCTTAGCACATTATTCATACCACTTCATTTGCATATAATATAACACAACATAACATAATATGGAACCAATTGTGGCATGACAAGCACACGCCTCTGCCGTCTCACCATAATCACCTAACCACACAATCAGTGTATAGATATGCAAGAGGGTCTAATTTCAGCCCTTCCAGTCATGACCTGCAGGGGACTCTAGAAATCCATGTACTATGTCGGCGTGGCACCCACTCCCACTCATATGCTTGTCAGGATGCTCCCTTCGGACACGAGCCACTCAATAATATTTTCTCGCTCATATACTCCCCTCGGGCTTGAGTCTCTCATTTCAGGATACAGTTACAATTCTAGCCATTTTCATCCGCTAAAAACAACAAGATGCATTACATAAAGGTACACATATACATAACAAATCATAGGAGTCTACATTCCACACTCTCACTTGCCTAAATACAGAGCCTCAATTCACATGATAGATTCTTAACCAAAGTTCACTTCACAATTCAACGTAACCTTGACAACAGTTTATAATCCTCTCACATCAACTTGATATTACGTATTGATTCACATAACAATCTCATAACAAAGAATGTCTAAAGACCAATCATATACGATCATCACATGTGCATACAAGCCATTATTTAGGGTCTAAGCCTCTAGCCATAACCTACCTCAATAAACGAAGGTATCAACTCAGCTACTCTACAGGAGCCTTTCCCTTCCTCAAAGCTTCGGATTGCTTGAAATCTACACAACAAGAGTAATTCATTACTTACTCTTCCATAATGGGTCTAATTAGATCAAACCCTCCCCTTCGGGGTGTTTTCAAAAGTTAAACCCCAACTCTACTCGATTCTAATTCAGTTTCTCGTATAACCCTCATTCCTTACATGTAATTCTAAGGGAGTAATCAAGGCTCTTCAAACATTAACCCAAATTACCCCTAATCCATCCCTAGCTCATCAAACTAGGGTTCTATGAGTTTAGAATTTCACCATTAACGGGTCCCCCTAAGCTTTTTACAATAATCGATAACCGTTATAGGGTCCAGGGAATAAGAAACTTAGTGCAACAATTTTCTACTCTGTAGAAGAAACTACCTTCAAACCTTGCTCTCTCACATTTTGGAAATAATGGAAAATAACCCAGAATTTTCCACCTAAAACCCGCTTCTGATTCCCATCGTCCATTGCAGTGATAACATTTCCATTGCACAGCGGCCAAAGTATCGCTGCGGTGGTTCCCGCAGTTATTTCCCAAATTCATCACGGCAGGAGTGCGACCGCTACCACGGTTTCTCTATAGCGGAAATTCCACACTACAGTGGTCCCCCGAATTAGAAGCTACCTGAAATTGCCCAATTTTACACTTAGCTTAGTTCACAATATTTTTATCCCTCCCTGAGCCTATTTACGAGTTCTAAGTCCCTGTTCTTCCCGTACGATATTTGGGTCATTACAATTAGTATATTTTAACATGTAGTAAGTTAGATTTTTGATTTTCTACCTTAAAAAATCTAACGATAGTTATCTTATAGGTGACCTAATAGTGTAAATCTTCTTACATTATCAATTTATTGAAGTTAAACTCATTAGTAGCTAAATTTTTTCCTCTTTTCAAGGCATTTCCATTGGTCTAGGACCAAAAGGCGAGCTTCACTTCCTTCTCATCATAATCCATCCAAAATGAAAAATCATCAAGGAGCTGGTGAGCTTTAGTGTTATGATAAATACATGCTGAATTCTATCAAATAGTATGCCAAAAGTAGTGGGAATCCTCTGTGGGGATTGGGTGGTCCACACGATGCCCTTGGCTATGATCAACAACCCATGGAAACCAAATTCTTCAAGGGGAATGGAGGATCTTGGGAGACAACTTATGGCGACTTTTTTCTTTCTTGGTACTCGGAGAAACTTATCTCACATGGAAGCCTACTTCTTTATCTAGCATCTGAAACTTTCCATGACGTTTCAATCTCTATTTCTGGCAAAGTTCTCCTTGTGCACTCTTGGTATAGAATCAAATCCCACCCTTGTGAGCTAATAATAGGTTCCTATAACACATTCAACAGAGATGGTTATGTAGCAATTGTTGAAATGTTTGCATAGCTTTCATGCCAAATTATCTTGTTAGGGATGGATCTCTCAGGTTGTGCTGTGAGTTTGCAGCATTTTTGATGCTTAAAACTGAGAAAATAGCATGGACTTAGGTATGTTTATATGAATATGAGGTGTTTTTACTTTGTTTTCAGGGAAAATATGTGTTGGAGCAAAAATGTGCAAAAGTGTAGAGAAGCAACCAAGTACTAATATCAATACGAGTTGTACCTAGATTGTATGAGCCATACTGAGACTCATGGAAAAGCTCAGAAGGCTAAAACAATGCAAAGGAAAAGTACGACTCTCAGTACGAGTCGTAACTAGGGTCGTGGAATACTTTAGAGTTATTTGCACATAAAGTCTCCTAATACGGAAGCACCTACAGATCGTAACATCCACCTAAGACCCATACCAAGAGCCGTGGGAAGCTTCAAGGATCTTAAGGACTTGGAAAAACTCATGATGTGACAAGCTATTAGAAGATACGAGGCATACGAGGACCAAGGTATGAGGCGTACCAAGACACTCGTAGAAAACTTTAGAAGATGTCAAAGTTCTCAGAGCCAAACCATGATTGAATCGTATGAATCGTGGGATCATGTTATGAGTCATACCAGATGCCAATACTTATCCAATTCTTCAAAAGTCAATGAATGTACGAGAGGAAGGCACGACCTGTACAATCTTATTATGGGTCGTATGATGAGTCATAGGATGTGTCGGCACCAGACTTGGTTATTTCCCTATTAACTTAGAAAAAGGATTTAATTGTCTATATAAATATGTTTTATGTTTCTTTTAGGTTAGAGAGGAGGTCAGAATTAGTTGGTTGTCAATTGTTATCAAGTTTGTAATTAGTTTTTGAAAATATTGGAGAGAAATTCTTCAGAATCAAAACTTGGATTTCTCAATTGTTATTCATTTTGTTCATCATATTCTATTGCAATATTCACAACAGGTTTTCTTTCAATCATCGTGGTAAGTATTTAATTATGTGTTTGCCTATGAATACTAATCACAATCTTACAATCATGAGAGGCTAAAACCTCCACCACTAGGGTTGTGGGATCCATGGTGGGTTAATGAACTAGGGTTACATAAAGTGATTTGAAATCAATGCTAGATGCTTGTATTGTATTCTCTTCGTCTTTAATGTTTCTTAACAAAGCGCAACATTAAGACTTTCCCTAATTCTCTACTTGCTTGAACCTAGAGAGGTAGAGATTAGGAAAAGAGAATTACAACAAAGCCTTGATTTTTATGATCATTGTATAACTTGAGCTGCAGTCGCAGGATAGTTAATTTGGAACTAATTGATAATTGTTAATTTGAAATCGCTCATGAGACCTAACCCAGTGATTTAGTATAGTCATCCAACAGGGACGAACAAGTTCTTTGGATGAACCCTAGTTATCAGTTCTACATGTAAGCATTGGGATTGACCACGATTGTAAACCTTAAGTAGTTATGAACCCATGGGGAAACACTTACCCTAGTTAATTTCATATCTTGATTAACACCACTTGATTTTTACGTTTGTTTTACAATTGTTTTTCTATAAACACCCAACTTTGGAGATAACCCACCAAAAGCTTGAATATGAGCATTAGTTTAGTTCTTACCATATTCCCTGTGGATTCAACCCCAACCTCTTTGTTGAGTTCTTTATTGACAACGTTCGTTTCATACTTTTTCAGGAGTGTGAGTTTGAGCGTTATCAAAAGGTGGCACCGTTGCCGGGGAATATGGCTAAGATTAGATTAATTGCTTGTATTTAACTTTTAGTTGTTATTTCCTTATTTACAGTTTGTTTTTATTTTGACACCCACAGGTTGTCTCTTGGTGAATGCCAAGTACTCGATGGAGTGGAAACCCCCTGATTCCTTTGGATTTTGAAATTGAAAGAGCACTTTGAAGGATGGAGAACCAAGAGCAGAGAGATGTCCGTCTTGCCGAAGAAGCTAGGCAAGTTGAGCTAGCTCGGCAAGCTGCACTTCAAGAAGACGATGATGTTCGAGATAAAGTTGTGAATGCTGGTCATCATGGAAGAGGCAATAGAGGCCAAAGATATGCCCCTCAATTCTTTGATGAGGATGAACCAGATATTAATGAAGTCGGGTCAACCGAAGCAATCGTACCACCACCTTTGCCTGTTGAGGAAAAGTTTGACATTACTAGCACCATGGTACAGTTGCTCAATCTGAAAAGGGTGTTTAGTGGTCATACAGCTGATGATGCCAACCAGCACTTAATGAAATTCGTTGGAATATGTCAGGCGTACATGTTGCCTAGTGTCAGTTAGGACACAATAAGACTGAGACTCTTCCCATTCTATCTATCTGCGGAGGCCACTTTATGGTTATTGGAGTTGCCAAATGACTTCATTACAACTAGAGGGAGCTCAAACAAGCTTTTCTAGAGAGATTCTTCCCACCCTCCAAGATGCTTTAGCTTAAGTATGAGATATAGAATTTCCAACAACTAAAAGTGGAGGCACCGCATGAAACCTGATTTAAGAAGAAGTTAACCAAGTACCCAAACCACAAAATTCTTGATGATAGCTGGAGATTTTCTACAGGTCGTTGAACAAAAATACTAAAGTTGTGGAAGACACTGTGGCGGAAGGAGCACTGATGAGTCACACTTAGGAGCAAGCTTCCACTATTCTTGATAAAGTGACCAAAACTAACAAGGCATGGCACACCCGAGATGTGCAAGTAGCTATTGGTACATATGTTGTTGGTATGATTGCAGACCAATGAAAGAAGAAGGAGGAACATGATCAGGAATTGTCCCACACGCGTACATCATTGGACCTGCTCATGAAGAATATCATGGGCGCTGGACCCAGAAAAGTTAATCTAATGGGAACACAGGGACAAGAACCAGGGCCAGAGCATTCAGATTTTGAGGAGGAGGAAAACTTCTTGGACAACCAGGTGGCAGTTTTCGGGCCAACGACCAAGGGTCCGGACAAGACACTTGGCGCCAAGGTTCTAGAAATTAAGGTCGAAACTAATACCGAGATAACTACCGTCGAAACGGGTACAAAGATAGATGCTGAGGTCATGAGTGAGAGGGAGAATGGAGAAGGAACGATGGTTACTGCAACAACCGAGAAGGATTGTACGTGCCTCCTAATACACATGAGAGGGAGGTTGGACAATCATTGTTGGAGAGCATGATGGCTGAGATGCTCAAAAAGGCGAGATCCATGGAGGAAAAGCTGAAATACATTCATGAGATATATATGGCATGGGTCAGAGAGTCGAGTCACATGCTACGGGCATCAAGTAAATAGAGCAGCAACTGGGTCAACTGTCGGCATCCCTGAACCGTAGGAAAAATGGCACACTACCTAGCAACATAGTCCAAAATCCAAAGCATGAAAGTCACTGTATGGCTATGATGACTAGGAGTGGAAAGACCACAATTCACCCCCCCCCCCTGTCGGTTGTAGTTGAAATATAAAGGAATAAAGAGAGTGTGATTGATGATGATGAAGAGGCTATTGAACAAGAAATTAAGGAAGAAGCTGAGTTGACTGAGGCTCCAGTTGTTGAAAAGGAGCCTAAAGCTGAGAAAAAAGAAACAAGTGGCCATACATATTTATAATGCTATCTCGCGACCACCGCCACTGTTCCCTCAAAGAATGAAGAAGAAGGTGGAAGATGCTAAGTTTTAGAAATTTCTAACGATGCTTAAACAATTATCTATAAACATACCATTGGTCGAGGCATTGGAGCAAATTCCACGATACGCCAAGTTTATGAAGGACCTTGTTACCAAGAAAAGGTCTGTGAGCTATAACTGGGAGGCATGACTGGCACCTGGTGCCCTACTAGGATCTGAACTGACTTAACTAGGCCTGTGCACTCCTAGTGTAGGAATACTCCCCAAATCAAAAAAACAACGGGCTATATCTCGGCTATAAATACAACCTCCGGTCGACAAGGCCTTATAGCCACCTGTAAAGGAAAATAGCTAACCAGAAACAGACAATAACAGGGAATTCTATGCAGGCCGACAAGATCACCATGATATCTAGTTATGACTGTAAAGTAAATCCGGTGCTAAATTAAGCTATGGCCAACAAGGCCATTAACTGACAGCTAAACAAGGCCCCACACGGCCAATATGTAAACTAAAACACATATGGGCCCCCACACGGCCACCAACAGCTAACCACAGGGGAATAGAAACAATCTGCAAGCCTCTAGGAGTAATATGATAGTCGGGACAGGGCCTCGGCCTACCCAAAACTATATAATCAACAGAAGTAAACCTTCTATCTACAAGCTCCGAAGAAAAGGAGACGATACTTCTGACAATCTTGGATTAAGTCTAAGAGGGACCAACTCCTCATCTATCCGCACTTGTAGGCAAGTAATGCAGCGCCCCAATGACGGGCTTTAGTACAATAAGTACCGAATATGTAAGGCAATAACTGAAAAAGAATGAGTATAACTTAAAAATAAAGCTAAAAGTAACTAAGTGAAAAAGATGGAGATATAACCTGAATACTTACCTTTCTGCCGCCTAGTCTATCAATAAATAATGCAAACAAGAACCTTAACTGGCCCCCATAAGTCGGAAGGTACAACCAACACAGAATAACCCACTCGGGGCCCCATAAGCCTTGGTGGGTACACTTCAATTTATATACCCATAATATGGTCATGCTGAGTCATCTAATAACTATAGTCATCCTACCAGTCCCCTGGGTCTATAACTGAGCCCGCTCGACCCCTGAACTATAGTTGTGTCTGAGTCCGGTGGACTCCTGCTGTTTGTACCCGGGTACTGAACCCGACGGGGTGTGCTGATACGACATAAAAGTAGTCCAGCCATGGAATGGACCTTATGAGGACCTCGAACCTCATCTTCGCCCCTCACGGACGACATACCGCTCCTTGGAGCGACGCCATCTAGCCCCTCGCGGGCGTCGACACATCTAGTAACCCTGGGATTTGTTATGGAGGGCTATACATGGCATAATCAATCCCAACTAGACATGGAATACTGGTTTCAGCTAATAACAACAGCTAATCATAATAAATATGCTTATGGAATTCTTACTGGCATTCAAACTGAGTTATGATACTGAAGAAACTAACTTGCCGAAGAGATTCTCTTTAACATACCTGGATTGATGATTTCTGCTTAACTTGTGACTATCATATTCGTATTCAATAGATTTTCTCAATTTAACTCATACTACTAGGAAATGAAACTAGTTTTAGTACTAAACTCGGCAAAATGATAACTTTATATATAAATATTAACTATATTTCAACTTAACGGAACGCGATCGAAAACCTATAATTTCTCGAAAGTCCAGAAGGGAGAAATACTTACTTGAAGCCTGTGATCACATAGAAATTAGTTTGGAACAATTCCAATAACTTTAGCTCGGTGGGGTTACGATTTTCCGGGCGAATTTCGCAAAAATAACTCCGTATCAGTTCTCCCTACAGCCTTAAAATTTGATACCCGAAGTTAATTTGAATTTGGACGGCATTTCTTAGCATAAATGGGTGAAAATTTCTTGATTTCTTCGTGCTCTCTTATCTCAGGCCGTATGTGAACTTTTGGAAATGAATGAAATGAAATAAGGGACTTTATATATATAGGAGGGCCGGTGGGCAGCGGGGCCACCACACACCTCTCAAAGAGCCAAAGTGCCCGGTGCCTCGGGCCTCTCAAAGCGCCAAAGTGCCCGGCGCCTCGCGCCTCTCAAGGTGCCAGTGGCATGGCGCACCGCGCTGACCCTGTGCGACCTGGCCTCGCTCGACTCAACTTCTGAAGCTTCTCTACATGTGTCATACTCCCTTTATTTATCTTAAATCCATGCGTATGCTTACTAATCGCTAACTTTTATGGGGTATAACATCCTCCCCCCTTAGGAACATTCTTCCTCGAATGCCTACTTAGTTTACAGGGGTTTATCTCTTTTAGGACTATTATTCTGGAAAAAATTTCGTAGAGTCTCCCCTGTAATACAGACTATCCAAAAATTCTGAAACGCAGAAAAGTCCAGTACAGATATCTCATATGACATCACTATAGCCCTTTCATCACCGAAATTGTAATTAACTGAACAATACATGCAACGTAAAGCATAAAACAACAATTAAATCTATATTTTTACCTTAACTGCATAGTTGAGATTAAGCCTGGAACAAATAAGGGTATCTGGATCTCATATAGTCATCAGCTTCCCAAGTCATTTCTTCTTTATTTTTTTTCTCCACAGTACTTTAACAGAGGCAACATCCTTAGTCCTCAACCTACGAACCTGCCGATCTATTATGGACATTGGGACTTCTTCATAAGCTAAATCTTCAATAATTTGGACGTCCTCAACTGGTACAGCTCGGGACGGATCCCCTATGCACTTCCGTATCATTGACCCATGAAAGACCGGGTGAACGAATTCCAACTCTGAAGGCAAATCTAGCTTGTATGCCACCTGGCCTATTCTCCGGAGTATTCGATACGACCCAATAAAACTTGGGCTAAGCTTACCCTTTTTGCCAAACCTTATTACACCCTTCATTGGCGAGACTTTCAGAAATACCCAGTCGTATACATTTGAATTCCAAGTTCCTACGTCGTACATCAGCATAAGATTTCTAGAGGCTTTGAGCTGTCAACAGGCGTTCTCTAATGAGCTCCACTTTTTCTTTTGACTGATGGATCATGTCTGGTCCAATTAACTCTGATTCTCTGACTTTGAACCAACTAACTGGAGATCTGCACTTCCGCCCATATAAAGCTTCATAAGATGCCATCTGGATTGCCGAATGATAACTGTTATTATAGGCAAACTCGATAAGGGATAAATGTTCATCTCAACTGCCCCTAAGATCTAGCACACATGCTTGTAGCATATCCTCGAGCATCTAAATTGTACATTCCGCTTGTCCATCTGTCTGAGGATGAAATGTCGTACTCAGATTAACTTGTGTCCCCAAACCCTTCAAGAAAGACTGTCAGAATCTAGCTGTGAATTATGCTCCTCTGTCAGAAATAATAGAAACTGGGACCCCATGTAATCTAACTATCTCCCTGATGTAAAGCTCGGCATAATCCTCACCTGAGAAAGTGGCCCTAATTGGCAGAAAATGAGCCGACTTTGTCAATCTGTCAACAACCACCTAGATGGAATCAAATCTGCGCCTAGTACGGGGTAACCCTGTCACAAAACTCATATTAACTACCTCCCATTTCCACATGGGCACTGCTATCCTGTGTCAATCCACCGGGTTTTTGATGTTCTGCTTTCACCTGCTAGCAATTAGAGCATTGCACTACAAACTCTGCTACACTTTTCTTCATTCCCAGCCACCAGTAAATCTCTTTTATGTCATGATACATCTTTGTTGAACCTAGGTGCAAGGAATAACGGGCGTGATGTACCTCTGCCGTGATCTACTGGCGGATTTTCGCCACATCTGGAATGCAGAGGCGACCCCTACATCTTAAAATCCCATCCCCATTTACCTTGAAAGCTGATACTTCCCCTATTGTACCTTATCTCTGAGTTGTGCTAATTGAGGGTCCTCATACTGTCGCTCTTTTACCTCACTACCAGAGATGATACTACTGTATTCTGAATTATTACCCCATTGTCACCTGAGTCTATTACCCAAACAGCTAAGCTGGCTAACTGGTGCAACTCCCAAGCCATTTACCGCTGCTCCAGCCTGAGGTATGCCAAATTCCCCCTGGATCTACGACTGAGGGCATCTTCCACGATATTAGCTTTCCCTGGATGGTACAAAATATTCACGTTGTAGTCCTTTAGCAATTCTAACTAGCGATGTTGTCGTAGATTCAATTCCTTTTGTGTAAAGATATACTTGAGGCTCTTATGATCAGTAAAGATGTCCACGTGCACCCCATACAAGTAACGTCTCCAGATTTTCAAGGCATGAACCACCGCGGCTAATTCTAGGTCATGGGTGGGGTAGTTCTTGTCATGTTTTATCAGCTATCTCAAAGCATAAGCAATTACCTTACCGTGTTACATCAAGACACACCCCAATCCGACACCTGAAGCATCGTAATATACTACATAACCCTCTAAACCTTCTAGAAAAGCTAGAAATGGTGCTGATGTCAATCTATTTTTCAACTCTTGGAAATGTCCAATAAAATTTAGTTGCTTTCTGAGTTAACTTGGTCAGAGGTGCAGCTAAGGTAGAAAACCCCTCCACAAACCTTCTGTAATATCCAGCTAACCCCAGGAAACTACGTACTTTAGTTGGAGTTGTAGGCCTAGGCCATGTCTTTACTGCCTCAATCATCTGTGAATCCACCTGAATACCAGCATCTGATACAATATGACCCAAAAAGGCTGATGGATTCAACCAGAATTCACATTTAGAAAATTTCGCATACAAGTGATGATCCCTGAGAATCTGGAGCACCGTTCGCAAATGATCTCGGTGATCTGCTTCTGAATGGGAATACACCTGTACGTCATCAATAAACACAATCACAAACAAGTCTAGATACAACCAGAAGATGTTGTTCATCAGGTCTATAAACACTGCAGGAGCATTCATCACCCCGAAGGACATAACTAGGAATTCAAAATGTCCATACCTGGTCCTGAAGGCTGTTTTCGGGATATCTCTTCCCGAACCCGAACCTGGTGGTACCCAGACCTCAAATCAATTTTTGACAAGTCTTTGCCCCCTGCAACTGGTCAAAAAAATCATCTATTCTATGAAGCAGAAACTTGTTCTTAATAGTGACTTTATTTAACTGTCGGTAATCTATACACATGCGGAGGGAGCCATCCTTCTTTCTTACAAATAGGACTGGCGCACCCCACGGTGAAGTACTCGGCCTGATGAATCCCTTATCTAACAGATCTTTCAATTGTTCTTTCAATTCTCTAAGCTCAGCAGGAGCCATTCGGTACAGAGGAATGGAAATTGGCTAAGTACCTGGTAGTAGATCGATAACGAAATCAATTTCCTGCTCCGGGGGAATACCAGGAAGTTCATCTGGGAAGACATCTGGAAATTCATTAACTACTGGGATGGACTGAAGAGTCGGGGATTCTGCTTGCAGATCCTGAACTCTGAAAATATGGTAAATACAACCCTTTTCTATCAACTTCTTTGCCCGAAGATAGGATATAAACCTACCTTTCGGCATAGACGAATTGCCTTTCCACTATCATATCACCTCCCCAGGAAAGTGGAATCGAGTTGTCTTGGTCCGACATTCTACATTGGCATAACAGGGTGCTAGCCAATCCATACCCATAATTTCATCAAAATCAATCATGTCTAGTTCCACTAGGTCTACAAAGGTCTGGTGACCCACAACCTCTACTGTACAACATCGGTAGACCTGTTTAGCTATAATAGAATCGCCAACAGGCATAGATACTGAAAAGGGTCGCTAAAGCAATTCTGGCGTGATGTCGAACTTCTGGGCCACTAATGGCGTGATATAAGACAAAGTGGAACCCAGGTCTATCAAAGCATAAACAGAATGACAGAAAATGTCTAGCATACCTGTCACGACATGCGGTGACGACTCTGACTCCTGTCGGCCCGATAGAGCATAAGTGCTATTCGAACCGGTGCTTGAGCTGGATACCCCTAGTCTGCCTCGGTTCTCTACCGGTCGAACCTGAGGATCTACACCCTGCTGGAGATGCTGGGGCACGTGAACCTGCTGAGGATCTGTCCTGTCGGTCCTGACCACTTTGACCCCTGGCTGGACAGTCTCTCATCATGTGACACTCTCGTCCACAAGTAAAGAACGTCGTAGAACCATACCTATAGGATCCATGATGACGGCGACTACAAAGAGGGCAAGGTGGCACAGTGAGTCTACTCTGCTATGACCCTCTCTGCTGTTGTGGACCTAATGGTCGTGAACTCTCGCCGGGTCCTGACTGCCCTCGACGACCCGATCTGCCACCCTGCTGTTGCGTGGGAGTGGAGGTTTTGGTGGTCTGTCTGACAGTTGTGGCCTGGGTCCACCCTGAGATTCCGCCCGAGTATCACTAGGTCTAGCCCTGTGGTGCTGCTCCTGGCTTCCCCTTTCCATCCTTCGTCTTCACTGCCTGATCCCTTCTATAGTTTAAGTAAATTCATGGATACAGGCGATATCCATGTCCTCTCGCAGAGTAGCAGTAACACAAGTCTCCACATACTCTGGAAGCAGCCCCATAAAGAACTGATGCACCCTGGATGGCATGGTGTCAGTGAAAGCTGGTGCATATCTGGCCAAGGAGTCAGATCTCATAGCATATTCCCAAACACTCATCAGCCCTGCTCTAGGTTCAAGAATTGATCAACCCGGGCCTGTCGGATTTCCCGCGGCAGATAATCATCCAGGAAGGCCTCCGAAAAGCTGGACCAAGTCGGAGGGGGAGCATCTCTACCTCGGGACCTTTCCCAACTCTCGTACCATAATATTGCTATGTCCAGTAGCCGGAATACTTCCAACTCAACTGACTCCGCAGGCGTGGCATGTATTACCCTAAAGATCCACTGCAACTGGTCTAAGAAGTTCTGAGGGTCCTCGTTTCGATATGTCCCTATCAAATGCGGGGGACTCAGGGCGAGGAACGCTCGGACCCTCGAAATACCCGGTCCTGCTGAAGACTCAGCAACCACGTGCACCACTGGCTGTCGCTACGCAGCAATCATTTGAGCAATCATGAAAACAGCACTCCTGACCTCCTGGTCTGAAGGCATCGGAATAGAAACTGCTGGAGGCAGTGCCGACACATTCGCTGCTCTGGACAACTCTTGGCGTAGCGGAGGAGACTGGGTAGACCGAGATGAAGTCTCCATGTTGCCCTCAGATCAGGCTGACTCTGACTGAGGCACCTTGCTAGTGCCCTCTCCTGCTGCAATGTCCAACTCCTTGCCAGTCATGGTATGTCGTAGGTCTGACACTTTTCTATAAACAAAAGAAGGTGTTAAGATTAGGAACTCAACCCTATATCGTACCGGGCTATAGCACTACTATAAGAGAATACTTACCTTCCTACCACCTAGTCTATCAATAAATAATGCAAACAAGAACCTTAACTGGCGCCCATAAGCTGGAAGGTACAACCAACACAGAATAACCCACTCGGGACCCCCATAAGCCCTGGTGGGTACACTTCAATCTATATACCCCTAATATGGTCATGCTGAGTCATCTAATAACTGTAGATGTCCTACTAGTCCCCTGGGTCTGCAACTAACCCGCTCGACCCCTGAACTATAGTTGTGTCTGAGTCTGGTGGACTCCTACTGTCTGTACCCCGGGTACCGAACTCGATGGGGTGTGATGATACGGCATAAAAGTAGTCTAGCCATGGAATGGACTGTATGAGGACCTCAGAACTCATCTTCACCCCTCACGAACGGCATATCGCTCCTCGAAGTGATGTCATCTAACCCCTCGCAGGCGTCGACACAGCTAGTAACCCTGGGGTTGGTTATGGAGGGTACAAGGCATAGTCAATTCTAACTAGACATGAAATACTGGTCTCAGCTAATAACAACAACTAATCATAATAAATATGCTTATCATATTCTTACTGGGATTCAAACTGAGTTATGATACTGAGAAACTAACTTGTCGAAGAGATTCGCCTTAACATACCTGGATTGATGATTTCTGCTTAACTTGTGAGTATTAGATTTGTATTCAATAGCTTTTCTCAACTGAACTCATACTACTAGGAAAATGAAACTAGTTTCAGTACTAAATTCGGCAAAAACAATAACTTTATATATAGATATTAACTATATTTCAAATTAATGGAACTTGGTCGAAAATGCGTAATTTCTCGAAACTCCAGAAGGGAGAAATACTTACTTGAAGACTGTGATCATATAGAAATTAGTTTGGAATAATTCTGAAACTTTAGCTCGGCGGGGTTACGATTCGCTGGGAGAATTTCACGAAAATAACTCCATAGTAATGCTCCATGCCTCCTTAAACTTTGATATCCGAAGTTAATTTGAATTTGGACGGCATTTCATAGCATAAACAAGCGAAAATTTCTTGATTTCTTCGTGCTCTCTTATCTCAGGCCGTATGTGAATTTTTGGAAATGAATGAAATGAAATAAGGGACTTTATATATATAGGAGGGCCGGTGGGCAGGGGGGGCTCCCCGCGCCTCTCAAAGAGCCAAAGTGCACGGCGCCTCGCGCCTCTGAAAGCACCAAAGTGCCCGGAGCCTCGCGCCTCTCAAAGCGCCAAAGTGCACGGCGCCTCGCGCCTCTCAAGGCGCCAGTGGCCTGGTGCGCCGCGCTGACCCTGTGCGGCCTGGCCTCGCTCGACTTGATTTTCGAAGCTTCTCTACAAGCGTCATACTCTATTTATTTATCTCAAATGCACGTGTACTCTTACTAATCGCTAACTTTTACGGGGTGTAACAGCTCGGATCGAGACACTGGACAAAGAACCCCGATAGGCTGCATGTCGACCCATGGCATGATCATGACATCTAAACTCAACATAATCAAGAGGAAGTCCAATATATATAATATAGAGGAATTCTGAAAATATCACAACATTTGATTACATAACACAAGGCTGAAACTGAAATACATACTATGTCTGAAAAGCCTCTACTGCTGACGAGTTGATGGGACAAGACCCCAACTAACTCGCTATAGTCTGAATCTGAAAATACTAAATACAACTGATAAACAATCCTTGGAAGTTTAGGACTCACCAACTGAGACTGGGAGATGCTAATACTGAAAGTCTGGTTAATGGCGGGACTGAGCCTGATACAGCATAGAGTATGCGGTTAGTACATAGAATGTACCGAGTATGCAGGGTACGTAAAATCTCTAAGTAAATTCATGAATCATTCATATCATAAAAACATAATCAAGATAAGATTCTAGGAGTAAGGCTTGCATGCTATTTTTCTGAAATCATGATCTGAACATAGCTGAATATCATAACTGATTCGAATGACCCAAAGTTGAAAAATTGATAATCATAAGTTAAACTGAACATTGGGTCAAACCTACTGAAAACATAATATCATGACTGATGAACATGCATAACTGAAATCTTGAAGAACAATGGGAGACTCTTCATATAACCTACATTACCACGATAGAGCTTACGTGGTCTAGTCTATTACACTCATGTGGGCAGAGCCGTCCAAAGCCTTGCCAGGGTTAAGGACGCTACCATGATATCGATATCAAGCTGAAGGCCCCTTAAGGGTAGGGGAAGCTCACAAGGGAGGTCCCAAATAATCTGCATACCTATATTGGCACGTAGTTTTGAGGCATAGGGTTGATCGACCCTTAGCCTACTCGGTGCTAGACACTACTCCCAAAAATATGCATATGCTCTCCATCATTTTTAATGAAGCTGAACCATCATCTAGTGATGAAGCTGACTCATAACATGCATGCATAAATCTGAAATCATAACATGAGGAGCCTTGGGCTCAAACCATACCACAAGCTGAAAATTGTGGGAGTCTGGACTCCAAAATCCATGTGGTAAGCTAATCACATGAAAATTTAGATAAAGCATGAAACATACTCTATCATATGGCTTTCCATTACTTAAACATGCTTGACATAGGCTTGATCACTCAAAAACATGAATATGGACATGGGTAAATTCGAAATCATACTTTCATCATACACATCTTAACATGCTTGAGTACAGATATCATAGATCTTAACTTTCATGAACTTTCATGGATGGGCATTATAATTTGTAAAACTTGAAAACATAATTGTTAGTGGAAACACTGTAAAATATGCCCATTAATCATAATTCAACATTAGAATCATGCTTAGATCATACCCATGATTGATACTTAGAGAATTCACATGTTGGGTTAAAACCCCATAGATTCATCAACTAGAATTTTCATGAATGAAGAGGGATTTGGCATGGGTATGGATGATTAAACCCATTCACAACCCTACATACTTGGAAGAATCTGATTTCACACACCCTCTTGAATGCCCAATGGATTTTGGGGAAGAACTTAATGAATCTAAGCTTAATCACCCTTAGGAGCTTCTAGACTTGCATGCATGGAAGAGAATAGGCTTAAAATGAACTTGCCCCTCTTAAAACACACTATTATGATCTTGAAACAACGTAGTTTAAGCCTTAGGAACTTAGGAATTACGGAAAATCCCTTAATAAATTTGCAGGAAAATACTCACTGCTAGTCCCAACGAGGGAATGGACAACTCATGCCCATTACCATGACTCGTGGTCTGCTTCTCGTTGCCTGCACTGAAATTTGTCGACACTGGCCACCACGACTCAATATGAATGGTCGTTAGATGAACTATCCAACCTCTTAATCCATTAGTCAACCCCTGACCATGGACCACTTGATGACTCGTGGTGGTGACCATGATTCATTGTCTCACCCGAGGTCAGCACCAAATCCAAAAAATCCAACCAAGTCTACTCTTCTCCCCACGAGTCACTTAATGACTCGTGGTGCACCTAACGAGTCACTGGACGACTCTTCCTGTGACCTAGTGCAGAAAATTCTATTTTCTCTATTTCAACTCTCGGGTCTGATCTTAGGGCTTTCGAGGTATTACAATATCTCCCCCTTGGGAACATTCATCCTCGAATGTGGGAAATCAGACTAAAAACTAACAAATGAAATCACCATACTCAAATACTGAACATTTAAGCTGAAAACTGATGGAGGGACTGACTCCGAGATGAACTACATGACTGAACTGAATTCATGAATCATACATACATACATTGACATGAAATAAACTGGGGAACATAAACTGAACATTAAACTGAATGGAGTACTAAGGAGGAAACTAATACCTCAATCTGAAACTGAGCCGGAAGGGAATAGATGTGGGTATTTAGCCATCATATTTGCATCGGCTTCCCATATAGCTCCCTCAACGTGTTGATTCCTCCACAAAACCTTGAATAAGGCTAAATCTTTGTTTCTTAGCTTTCGAACTTGACGATCAAGTATTTCCAACAGAACCTCCTCATAAGTAAGGTTATCTTTCACGCCCACACTGTCCACCGGGACAACTAGAGCAGGATCACCCAAGCACTTCTTTAAAAGCGATACATAGAAATCAGGATGAATTGAAGCAAATTCTGAGGGCAACTCCAACTCATAGGCCACCTTTCCAACACGTCTCACAATTTGGTACGGGCCAACATAACGGGGGCTGAGTTTCCCTGTCTTTCCAAATCTCATCACTCCCTTCATGAGACATACCTTCAGAAACACCCAATCATCAATGAAATACCTTCAGAAACACCCAATCATCAACTTCAAACTCCAGTTCCCTTCTCCTCACATCCGCATAGGACTTTTGGCGACTCTGACTTGTTTTCAACCTGTACCTTATAAGCTGAACTTTCTCCATATCCTCATGGACTAAATATGGACCTATCAATGTAGCTTCATCGACTTCAAACCAACCAATAGGTGATCTACATCTTCGCCCATAGAGAGCCTCAAACGGAGCCATTTGTATGCTGGAATGGTAGCTGTTATTATATGCAAACTCAATGAGAGGCAAATGATCATCCCAAAAACCCTTGAAATCAATCACACGCTATCAACATATCCTCAAGAGTCTGAATGATCCGCTCGACCTGACCATTTATTTGCGAGTAAAATGTTGTGCTAAGCTTGACCTGAGTACCAAGTCCCTTCTGAAATGATCTCCAAAATTGGGAGGTGAATTGACTACCTCTATCTGATATGATGGACAAAGGCACTCCATGCAATCAAACTAAATCTAGAATATACAACATAGCATAATCCTCCATTGAATCGGTAGTCTTGACCGGTAGAAAATGAGTTGCCTTAGTCAACCTGTCTAGAACCACCCAAAAATGGAGTCATATGACGTGCCCGCAAGTGTACGGGTCGTGCAAGTAATATAGTGGCTCTTTTTAAGAACCGGATTATCGAACCCAAGGGACTGGACCCATTCCTCTAAC